>CATIWM010603364.1:0-11878 GCA_949671775.1 Mallotus repandus | reverse complement strand
TCCCACTATTGGGGCTATTACAATAATATACTGAATAATAAAATTAACTACAACTAAAAATAAAATAAAATTATGAAATAAATGAATAAAAAAATATAAAACTACATTCAAATATACAATTTAATCCATGGCATTCCATGGATCTTCATGTATCTTGTTCACCACCACGAATTTAAACCATCCATCCAAAATCATAAACATAAAAAAAGAAATAAAGATTAGTAAATAAAAATAAAAATAAAATCAAATCAAATTAGAATTAAATAGAATAAAAAAGATCAAATAAATAAAAAAGAAAGAGTAGAAAGAACTGATTTGATGGATGCAGTATTGATTCCCCTTAGAAGGTGATCACCATTAATGAAAGCCTGTGACTTTGGTTGTGTTTGTCTGTGATTTTGATTTATTTGGATCTGATTCACGGCTAAAACTTGAAAAAAGTATGTAAAGAATAAAGAAAAATGGGTGTCTTTTGGTTGACGGCTAAGAATCAGAAAGAGGTGGAGAGAAAAGAAAAAGAAGAAAAACCTAGCCTTTTCCTCTACGTGAAAGAAAATCACGTATTTATAAAGACACCATCCTGTAACCCTAAATTGGTTACAGGATAAAAATTAAATAAATTATTTTATTATTTATCTAAAAAAAAAAAATAAATTTTATCTACACATTTATTTAATAAAATAAAAAAAATTATCAAAACAACCTAATCAAAATCTAATAATAAATGATAAATAAATAAAATAATTAAATAAATAAATTTTTGAAAAAAAAAAAAAACAAAACATTCAAAACGAAACAAAACGGAAGATGGCCAATATGGCCATCTTCCATACAAAGGAGATGAATGGGCCTAACGGCCCATTCACTCCTTTTTTTTTAACTTAATTTTTTTTAAAATCTATTTTAAATATATATAAAAAATTAATAATAACAATAATTAAAATAAAAATAATATTTCCTAAAAATAATTTACAATTTAGTTTAAAACCAACAAATCAAATCCAGTAAATCTAAATTCACAGTCTATTTTCATCATCGGGTCCTCTGTCGCATCCATGCTCTAGTCATCCCGAAATTGGGTGCTTACACTCATATTAAATAAAATTCTGAACTCCTAGAAAAGATTAACAAAAAAAAAAAAACATGCATCCATTCCATTAGGACACTAGGATTACACACACATAAGGCAGTTGCCAATCCCAAAACCAACATTTAAAACAAATTTCATCAGATACGCTAAATTAAACATACAAGATAATAATTAGTTGAACTCAATCAACCTATGAGCACAAAATGAAAGAAATAATGATGAATAAATTATGAAATGTCTTCCGAGATGTCATGTGATGCTGTGTGATAGCATATGCAATGCTGGTAAGTTTCAGTAACAAACTCTTTTTAACACAACTAAACAGCTGATTTCCTTGCAGCTACATGTTTTGATCTTAAGCCATATTGAGATTGTCTTTGGCAACTTTCAGCTCCATTTTATAATGCTCTCACCCCATTTATTAAATTCATTGTGACATTAATGGTTTTGGCTAGTTTAATAGCTACTCTAACTTAGCTATGAGGGGATCAACTGCAAAAGATAGGCCTTTGCTTCGCTTGGCAATTCTCAATAAAAACAATCAATCAGTTCAGGTGAAACAAATAAAATCTTTAACAAACACTTAAAAACACATTTTTTTTATGTGTGTGTATATTCAGTCTTCTTATACTTATTTTATCAAACATCTAGAATGCATTGTAAAATATATAGAACAAAATTATTAATTTAATTCAATTTACTTAACCAATTAATATAACAAGCATGTCAACATGATTATGGCTCTGAAATTACAAAATCCAAGAAAGGAGTTCCATGAGATTGAATAATTGCCAATTTGTGAGTAAAAGAATATGAGTCAATGATATGGAAGACTTCTATTAACTGACTTACTTGGGAAGACATTGATCATGAATCATCAATATATAAAAAAATTCTTTAAAAAAAACAACATGCAAATGTATGATACAATATACGAGTGTGGTCAGCACTATCAGAAGATTTTGAAATCCAAATTCCCTTTCAATTTCAAATTCAAGTCACTCCAAACAGTTCAATTATTGCTGTAGGAACTTATGATTTAAAGAACAAGAAGAAGCCTTCGGGAATAAAAAGGAAAAAAAAAGAACAAGAGTGGAGTAGAGTACCAGTAGTTTTCCATTGGAGAAATGATTATAAAGATTTAGCTTGCGAGAACTAGTGGAGCCAATACTTCAGGACATAGATCATTCGAATCTCTGAGACAATTGGTGGTGATGAAGAGCCATGAAGAGAGCCTACCTGTGTAGCAGCTCTTCCTCAGCAAATAACTTTCTTTGAGACATGCCCTTGCTTCTCGATCCTTAATTCTCTTTGGCATCCTTTTTATTTATGCAGATAGCTTAGCTTGCTTTTAATTTTTTTTGGAGGGTTTGGGGAAATACCGAATGAAAGAAATTAAGGAATAAGGAAAATGAGGTGTTGTGTTGATGAAGGAAGGAAGAAAAAAAAATGAAATTCAGACATTGAAAACACTAACCAGTGCCTTTAACCTGCTATAGATAGTCAGTAACCTACTATAAAAAGTAAATTACCCATTTGCACTGATACAATATTTGCACTGTATTAAGAGCCTAAATTACAACAACTGTTAGGATTAGTTGATAAAAACTATTTTAAAGACCTTTATCATCATTATAATTTTTCCTAAATTGAATCATATATTAGTTAAAGTTTGAGTTTTGAATATTTATTTATTTTTTAACTACAATTTTCAAGAGGTGGAGGGGGAGAGAATATGAACCCTCTACCTCTAAACGGAGTTGACTCCGTGGTTGGAACTAGCCAGCCTTAGGCGTTATCCCTAGAACTTGAATCCATGACCTTAAGGGTCATGGGTACCCCCTTAACCACTTGAACTAAGTGGTGGGGGTAGTTTTGAATATCTATTAATCTATATAGTTTGGATTAAAAAAATATTAACAAAAAACTAATTACATGTGTCAGCATCTATTTATTCTAGCCATAACTTTGCGATGAATACTCATGTTCTATCAGTAGGAAAATTTGCAAATTCATTAGAGTAAAAGTCTGTAAATAATAAATTTGACATTCTTGAATTGTGTTTTCTTAGAGTTTGATTGCCTCAAAGACGATTTAGTTTATTCTAGCCATAACCTTGCGATGAATACTCTTGTTCTATCAGTAGGAAAAATTTGCATATTCATTAGAGTAAAAGTCTGTAAATAATAGATTTGAGATTCTTGAATTATGTTTTCTTTGAGTTTGATTACCTTGAAGATGATTTAGTTTATATAATAGCTATCATTATCAATTACTATAATTATCAATAACTATTATAATTATTATTAACAATTATTATATATATATAAACATACACACACATACATACACCCTAGAGAGTATGTAGGTAGTAACATTTAATTCAAGACTTTTACATTATTATGATTCGAATCCGGATACCTCCTCTTAGACTAGCCGATGTAGGAAAAAATATTTAGTCGAAGACTTTTACATTCTTAAAATTTGAATCCGAATAATTCTCCTTAGACCAATTGATCTAAGCTTTATTAATTACATATGGATCCCAAAGAATTTTTAAATTCCATGAAGGTGAGAGCAGGTTTCGAATGCTCTCGATGTGGCAAATGACACACTAACCCACCTTAGTTGTATACATTCTTGAATTTTGTTAACTAACAACGACTCCTTAGTTAGAATTTTTATTTTTCATTTTATAGAGTAGAGATGAGAAATACTTTGTACAAATGATATAAAGATATATATATATATATATATATATCTCAATTTGGTAATACAGAGATGAAATGCAGTCAAACAAAAAAGCTTGGTAACAAACCCTTAGGTGATATCCAGGTTCTCCAAACTGAGATAAAGTCCATAAAGTCTGAAATAAAGCAGAGCCCGGGGGGATTGAGTGATTTCTACAGTTTTTGTTTACCTATTTTGAATAGTGCCTATAAGATGTTTCTGCAATGAGTCCTTTGGTCATAGGTGGTCCCGACTATAAGTCTTAGAGAGGCAGTGAGATCGTTGGTTTAGCCCGTGAGTTGTAGCTGTAGTTTCCTTCTATAGTCTCTAGTCCTACCATGTATCCTATCTTTGGTAGAACCATTTCTTCTTCTTCTTCCTTTGTATCATCTTCTGCTAAAGCTCAAAGGAACCTAGTCAGTAGTGAAAAAGTCACTATTGAAGACTTTGATAAATGCATAGATGATTTTAAACTCATAAAGATCCATAAAGACCATGTGTATAAAACCCCTAGGTTGAACCTCTTCAGTTCTGATTATATTATCAGAACTGAAGAAAGAGATACCTAGTTGAGTAAAGCTAAAGATGAGACCCAACTTCTTTCCTTTGATTCTCTTGAAAAGCATAAAGCTAAAGGTTTCAAATATATCCATATAGGACTTGTCCAAGTTGGTTTAAAGCCCCTAAACAGTGAAGGTCTAAACACCTCTATCCTTGCTGCTCTCAGAGATAGAAGGCTTAGAAGGTTTGAAGACTCTCTGTTAGGAACTATTGAGTCCAGTCTCTGTAAAGGACCTATATCATTTGATTGTTATCTAAACTTTACTATTTCCTTAAACGATGTAAATCTTTTAAAGTCATTGGTTTTATAAATCCAGACCCATAATTATACTATGGAGGATGGATCCATTCCAATTGCATTAATTTTTAAAGTACATTATAAAGCCATGATGTCTGCTTTTGCTACAAAGAGTAGAGTCCATAATAAAAAAGGAGAAACTCTGTTTCTCTAAACTGATATGACTAAAGCAAATGTGGTTATCCCTAAACCTATTCAATGAAACCAGATAACACTTCCCCAAGATTGGATCCTTAAAAGAGCCAAAGAACCAACACCCAAAGCTCTAGAAAACTTCGCTCCAAACATGCAAATAAAGCATATAACCCAGTTCCAAGATGGAAGAGTAAAGATTAGTTTTGACAGAGCATCTTCTAGCTTTAGATTTTTTGATGCTTTATCATCAGAATTATATATCTAGGAAGATTATCTCATATACCCTCTGTCATAAATCTTCTATGTAAAGAACAACCTCACCATAACCCCGATCTGCCAAAAGTTATTAACCTCCCATATACAGATCAAGCAGATCTACACCCAAAATTGCCACCAATCATAAATCTACCTTATACCTCCCAAGCTAGATACTCTACATCCGATCTACCTTATACTTCATTCAGGAATGTAGATCACACTACCAATATAGCCAGACCAATCTACACTGAACCCCAAACAGAAATAAAGTCTTCCTCACCTCCAGCTTCCCTGAGAGCCTCAACTATAACAGAAAATATAGCCCATAAACTGAATGTCATAGAAAAAGAATTTTCTCTTGAAAAAACATCCTTGCATAAAGATTTTTATGCATCTCATAATAAAGAAAAAAGAACTTGGTTTTTCGAACACTTTCTTGAATAAAGAAAAGAGATTAAAAACCAGTTTTATGATTTCGTAAAAGAAAATAAAGTTAATATATTATTTTTTGATTGGTTTGAAATTTATACATCAAAAAATAATATTTCTTATCCCTTTAAAGTTTTAAACCCCGTTACTATCAGAAAGAAGGTAACAGTTTGGGAAACAACAAATGGTCAAAATATAGAGTTCGAACATCCTCCTCTTAGGTTGCTTAAGCTCCCTATAGGAGATGAGACTATAGATGCATGCCCTTACAAAAAGCCTCAGGATAGTGATTCTCAGAACCTAAAGAATATAGTTGTTCAAAACAACTTTACCAATGCTCATCTCAACAGCATAGGTAAACAACTTTCTAGAATAGAGAGTCGACCCCAACAGAACCTTAGTGAACCCTCAGGATTACCTGATAAGAAGTTAAAGAATCCTATGTTCAAGCCTTACCAGATCTCTAGCAGTGCCCAATAGGAAATCAAGTCTAAGATCAAATTTCTTAGAAGCAGTTAGAGAACAGTTTAGTCAGTTAGGCCCATCTTCCTCCAACCCTATAGTACTTGACATCCACAGTTTGTTAGCAAGAATGTAAGTGTTCTTAATAAATTTATAGATTCCCAATATAAAGATAGCGAATTTCAGGAACAGTCTCCATAAATTGTTAAACTTCAGTAGACTAATAGTCAACCATTTCATTCAGGATATACTTAAGCTAAGTATCTAGAACTTAAGATAGGTGACCATCCAGTATCCATGTCTAGTAAAAGTTCAGTGCCAGTTCTGTTTACGAATGGAACATTGATGGGATGATAGAATACCAAATTCTAAACTCCCTTCAGCAAATAACCATGGCCTCTAATGCTTATAAAACCTAGACAGGAACTTCTAATAGGTTTATAGCTGAACTTATCATTACAGGATTCTCTGAACAGCTGAAAGGATGGTGGGATTATCATCTCACAATCCAACAGCAAAAAAATATTCTATATGCCATCCAAAAAGATGAAGAAGGTCTACCCATCCTTGATCCTTTAGGAAACACCATTCAGGATGCTGTGTTAGCCCTGATTCTGACTATAGCATTACATTTCATAGGTGATTCCTCCCATCTTAAAGATAAGAATGTCGACCTTCTATCCAACCTTAGGTGTAAAAAGCTTAGTGACTTCCATTGGTATAGATCGACCTTCTTTACTAGGGTTATACTTACACAAGACTCCAACCAGCCCTTCTGGAAAGAGAAATTTCTAGTAGGTCTCCCAACCATATTAGGAGAAAGAGTCCGTAATACCATTACACAAGCCTTTGGTACCCATATCATTCCTTATGATCAGCTCACCTATCGAAACTTCTGACTCTGAAACCATTTCCTCCGGAGTAGGCTATCCCCAAATAGATGAAATAGCAACCAACTCCTCCTCTGAACCTGAGTCAGAGTCTAGTTCTAAAGAAAAGCATGTAAACATGCTTAATAAAGAACATACCCTAATTCTAGATGTAATTCAGCATATCAATGATCCTAATGTGCAGAAAAAGTATATAAAATAGCTTAGGCAATGACTTGAAAAAGAGCTTGAACCCTCTAAGATCGAGTTGCCTTCACCTAATACCAATATGTATGATCTTACAGCTATCCTTAACAGGAAAAAGCTTGGTAAGAAACCCTTAGGCGATATCCAGGTTCTCTAAATTGAGATAAAGTAGCTTAAGGAGAAACAACAAAAAGATTATGACCTAATCTAGTTTCTAGTCACCAAACTAGCCTAAGAGTCTAGTGACAGTGATGAAACCAAGAGTCTAGAACCATAATCCTTAGCTAGTACATAAAAAGTTCCTAATGATTTCCTCCGTGCTTTAAGTTAGATCACTTCTAGGAAATACATCATTAAAGTTTCTCTTGTTTTTAATAAATATTTTTAGTTTGATACTGTCTCTCTGTTTGACACAATCGCATATTTAAGTTGCATAAAGACCAACATTGTTCCAAAATATTTTTAAGAAAATACCCGAGAGAAACTCTCTTCTGTTAATAGTTCCAAAATGCATATTGATGGAAAGGCAGAAGTTAGTATTTTGAACAATGGATTTTTATTTAACACATCTTTTCTTTTAGTCTCTAATATCAGTTATTCAGTAATATTGGGGACACCTTTCATTAATTTGATAACTCCCTATATGGTTACTCATAACTCGATAGACTATAAAGATGATAAAGTTTTTTATTTCTTTTCCATTTTTGGAAAAGCCGAAAACACGACAACTAAATTTTGTTAAAGCACATTCTATTTACAAAAATCAGATTAATCTTCTGATTAGAAGTAAAGAGAATGATTTACTTGATTTAAAGCAAAATGTTCATTTTCAAAGAATTGAACATCAACTAAAGTCTAAAGCATTGCAAGAAAAGATTTCCGAATTTCAAAAAATTATCATTAATAAAATTTATTCTGATTTACCAAATTCTTTCTGGAAAAGGAAACAACACATTGTTGATTTACCTTATGAGTCCGGATTTGATGAAAAAAATATTCCTACTAAAACTAAACCGATTCAGATGAATGCTGAATTGGAATAACATTGTAGAAAAGAAATCCAAGACCTCGATTCTAAAGGATTAATCTCTAAATCCAGGTCTCCTTGGAGCTGTGCACCTTTCTATGTTAATAAAGCTTCAGAACAAGAAAGAGGCACACCTAGGCTTGTAATTAATTACAAACCTCTAAATAAAGCTCTAAAGTAGATAAGGTATCCAAATTAAAACAAAAAAGATCTATTATGAAAGCTTTATTTTGCATTTGTATTTTCAAAATTTTATATGAAATTAGGATTTTGGCAAATACAGATTGCTAAAGAACATCGTTACAAAACTGCTTTTACAATCGACTTTGGACAGTATGAGTGGAATGTAATGCCATTTTGTTTGAAAAATGTACCATCAAAATTTGAAAGAATAATGACTGATATTTTCAATCCTTATTCTCAATTCTGCATTGTTTATATTGATGATGTGCTTATCTTTTCAAACTCTATAGAATAACATTACAAGCATTTAAAGACTTTTCTTTATGTGATTAAAGACTCAGGCCTTGTTGTCTCTGCTAAGAAAATCTCCGTATTCTAAACCAGAGTCAGATTCTTAGGACACTACGTCTGCTGCAGAACAATTGTTCCCATAGAAAGATCTCTAGAGTTTGCTAATAAGTTCCTTGATAAAATGCTTGATAAAACCTAGCTGTAAAGGTTTTTAGGAAGTCTAAATTATGTTTTAGATTTCTGTCTTAATATTAATAGGATTGCTAAACCACTCCATGATAGGTTAAAGAAAAAACGGACAGACATACCAGAGTTGTCCAACAGATAAAGAAACATATAGTTGAGATCCTATGTCTTCATTTAGCTGATCCCAATCTCCCTAAAGTTGTAGAGACAGATGCTAGTGATCTCGGATATGGCGGTATTTTAAAGCAAGCTCAAAATGGGTGGGAAGTAGTTGCACAGTACACTTCAGGTCACTGGAATGATACACAAAAGAACTACTCTACCATAAAAAAAGAAATTCTTTCCATTGTTCTTTGCATCACAAAGTTTCAATCTTATTTACTTAATCAAAACTTTTTACTTCATATTGATTATAAATCTACTAAAGAAATTTTGTAAAAAGATGTTCAAAATATTGCATCAAAACAGATTTTTGTCCGATAGTAATCTATTTTGAGTATCTTTGATTTTGATATAGAATTTATTAAAGGAAATGAAAATTCTTTGCCAGATTTTCTGACCAGAGAATTTTTACAAAATAGATAAAGATGGTTCAAAAAAAGAAAGATAAAGAGAAAATTGATTCAGATAAAGTTTCCCCTCCTCCTCTTTCTGCTGAGAAACAAATAAAGTCTTAGTACGACATTGTCAGCTAAGAACAAAGTAAAGATGACACCTCTAAAGCTCTTGAGATTCAACAATGGGTTGAATCCATCTCTCGAACCCCAGAACTACTTAAAGCAATTCAGGCTACTCTGAAGCCTCCAGCTTCTGAACAACCGAGTATTTTGGGTCTTCCAAGCTCCTTAGGTAAAGTTTCTCAACTAGTTTCTCAACCAAAGAAAGGTGAATCTTCTTCTTTAAAAACCCTTTCTGAACTTGATTTAAATCCTGTGCCTACTCAAAGTAGCTCATAAATTATTTTATCTCAATCTAAAGTTATTAAAGCCGCTAAATTTCTTCCAAAAATCACTTTTTAAAATATTTTAACAATTGAAGATGGTTTTTATCATAAAGATCCTTTCCTTACTCTGCAAAATCATTTTCCAAAAAATTGGTTTTACAAACCTTGGGATCTTTCCAAGCCCCAAGAGTTTTATCAAATATTTTAGAATTCATAGGTTCCACAAAATTCAAACACTTCTACCATAAAGGCTCCCCTGACCCTTCTTACTCTACCTGTAAAATTCTTAAAGTCTTTCACCCTAAAGAATGGGGCTAAGAGCTTTCTAAACCAAAAGCCTTCCCTGTAAACTTCCAGGCCATGTTAAACTTCTGCTGAACTTTTTCCTACTGGGATTATGAACAAGCATGGTTTAATACCTTCCTCATCCAAAATTGTTATAGAACCCATTCCTAGTAATTCTTCCTCAGTGATCATGCCAATATTTCAAATTTCCCAGCATGGTTCACTAAATGGTGGAATAATTATGGTCTTATCCCAAACATCCTCCCCTCTGACATCCATAATGGTTTTCAACTCTTCAAAAAACATTACAAACCTTCTTCCCCTGAGAAAAAGTTCCCTCCCTTATGCCTTTGTTGCACCAAGTTCTTCGCTCCTTGGGTTTCCTAATGGTACCTTGACTATTCAAATAATAATGGCATTGTAATTCTCTAAAGAAAGTTTAAAGTAAAGTGGTGAAATACCTATAAAATTCCAAAAAAAAAATTTCAAAATCTGCAATTACAGAATGACTCCAAAAGCATGGATATTTTGGAAGTTCTCCCTCCTAGTCTAACTTCCTTGCTTAAAAGTCTCATGCCAGTGCTCTTCTTACAGCTGTAAGAACAGATGAAGAATACTTCAATATCATGCAACAGTTAGTCTAGTCCAGGACTACGTCTTCTACCAATTCCAATATGTCTGAAGACTTAGAGCCCTTCATCGACTTAGATAATGACAATGAAGACTATTCCTTTGGAATTTTTCCTCCTATTAAGACCACAGGCTTGTAAAGTTGTAAAGTTTCATTTAACCTTGTAAATATTTATTTTTTACTGTAAAGCCCGATGGGTTGAAAATCCTTTTTGGATAGCCCATGCAAAAGTTAGGGCCTTTGTAAAAAAGAAAGTATTTTAATTAAATATGTTACTTTCTAGGTCAGAATCCTCTGGACATATGGGACACTCTTGGACAACCATCAGGAAAATTTGACTTTTACGTTAAATATTCCGCTCTTGCGTCAGCTTAAGTCCCACTCCACTCTATCACTCCATAAGGTTGGGGCCTCAGGCTCCATTTTCAAGACCTAGTAGGAGTACTCTCAATAAAGCAAGACAACCTTCCACTAAAGACAGAGGATAGCTAGTAGCCTCCACCAATCATGGAGACATCAGGACCCTTCAGATCTTGAAGAATCTCTCTCGTGCTTCAACAGTTCCCCTTCAGCCCTCTATATAAAGGAGTCCCCTCTTGCTTCAAGAGGCAGAACACATTTTTAGGCTAAAAACACTTGTAAAGTCTGCAAAGAGTAGAAAAGCTTAACATTCCTCTCTAAGTAAAGTTTAGTTCTTAGCTTAAAATTATAACTCACTTACAAAAGTTTAGTATAATCTACCTGTAATCCTTTTGCTTTCTGGAATTAAAGAACTTCTATATTTTCCCCCATCTCAGATCAATAAAGTAAGGCTTTCTATAAGAACTTGATCTTATGTTTAAAGTTTTATTTCTTATGCTTTAATCTGCCTTCTCTTTAAAAGATTTATTTATTTTCTATTCTTTAAAGCTTTCTTTATTTTTTGTATTTCTTCTTCTCCTTCTTAAGTAACAAAATGTATGCTCTGTGCTTGCCAAAGATCTTTTTAGGATCTTGCACATCAAAAACTCTATGAAATCTCTGCTGCATCTTGGTCTAGTAACCTCCATGTCTAGCCTGTGACTGGAGCATGAGACCGACACTGTGATATGCATTTCATCTCTGTATTCCATTGCTTGAACAGTAATCCCTTAGATCCTTGGCCGTTTATAGTATCAGTTTTTGTTTGGTAATACAGAGATGAAATGCAGTCACTATAGGAATTTCACCACTTTACTTTAAACTTTCTCTGGAGAATTACAATGCCATTATTATTTGAATAGTTAAGGTACCATTGGGAAACCCGTATATATA
>CATIWM010603346.1:0-18583 GCA_949671775.1 Mallotus repandus | reverse complement strand
ATGCTATTGGAGGTTGAACTTTCAACTTACTATCAATTTTTTTAAAAATATTAAATTCTTTAATAAAAATAACCTATTTTTGTATAAAATGATTTTATTTATTTTCACTTAAATTCTTCGCCATTGATGATGTAGTACTTTATTTTTTTCAAATGAACAGAATTTTGAATAAAAAAATAATAGTTACCCTAAACTTGTTTTAAAAAAATTATAGGCAACATGTCACAATTTTTTCCCCATATACCTGTCTTTGTTTTACATCTATTAGTCAAAAAGTCGGTTTAAACTGCCTTTTTGAAACACGTATACAACCTATTAGACATTTGTGTGTCAGAGGAATTATATGGTACTTGTAGAAAAATGTTGGATAAAGCAATTTTTTTATGGAAGATTTTTGCATACATAATGTATCACAGTTTAGGATAAACATAATTAAATAATTTATATTTGATCATTAAATATGAGATTAGTATCTTTTTATTACAAATTTTATCATTAGCTATAATCCGTCTGGCATAGATAATAATTTTTTTTTTCGACACTGCAATCGTGATGAAGTGGACGAGGCTCAAAAATACTGGGTTTAAGCCCAACCCAAGAATTGTTGAGCCAGATAGGGATTCTTGTGAAAAATGAATTGGGTTAGAAACAAGCCCTAATCACAAATCGCGACGAAGCAAGGAGGGCGAAAAGACGACAGTTGTTTCTGAGCAGCAGAGAGGAGGAATTGAAGAAGAAGAAGAAGAAGCAGAAGCAGAAGCAGAGAAGAGAATGGACGAAGAGCAAGTAGTGAAATTTGTGGAGACATATTTGAAAAAGAAAGGTTTTAAACAGGCGGAGCTCGCTTTTCAAGATGAAGTTCAACGCAATTCTAATGCTAGCTCTATCGATATCCACTCCGATCCCGATCTCTCCTCTCTCCTCATCGCACTCTCACAGTAACTCTCGCTCTCTCTCGCCTCATTTGGATACTTCTGACGCTACCTTTTCTGTTTATTGTCGATTTTAAGTTTACAGATTACAGAGACTCTGCTGTTTTTTTAAGCCTAAACCTAAAAAGTTATTTAACACACACTGCCAAATGTTCTATGATGTGTAATTGTTTCAAATGAATTGAATTCCTGCGAAATCATATTTATCAATTGCTTGAATTGTTACTTGCTAAAAGTTTTTGAAGAGTAACGTGAAATTGAGAGTTACTTGGTATTTGGGAGTTCTGAATTAGTTTTAGGAGAATTTTATATGCTTTGGGTTACTCATTTCTTTTATTCCTGTTGTAGTTCTGCTTTTCACTTGATGATGTTATTTTCTAAATTTTTTTCAGGTCAGAGGATAGTCCACAACGGTACCATGATGAATATGGTAAATTAAGGTCGTGGACGCATGGTTCACTTGATTTGCACAAGGTGCCCACTTTGTTCTGTTATTAGTGGATCCTCATTTTGTTATTTTGGTTTGTATTTCAACTTTGTTCACTGCATTAATTGTCTTTCAATTATACAGCCTGAGTTGCATCGTGTACTTTATCCGGTATTTATCCATTGTTATATGGATCTTGTAGCAAAGGGGCATATCCAAGAGGGTAAGATTAATTGAACTTCCATTTTTTCAGTCTTTTTTTGTGTCTTTAAGTTGCTTATCTTGAGGTGGGCATTGATATAAAGATTGTCATCTGATTTTATGCTGCTCTTTTGGTTTATCTTCCCAGCTAGAACATTTTTCAACAGTTTTCGCGAAGACCACGAGACATTACATGCAAGGGATCTCCAAAAGTTGGAAGGAGTTCTTTCTCCCTCTCATTTGGAGGTTGATATTATTCCAAATTGATGTATTATGTTTCCATTTTTAATTGAATGTGCTTAAAACTAAATCTCATGACTGCACGCTTTAGGAAATGGAGTTTGCTCATACTCTTAGGCAGAGTAAAGTTAACATAAAGATATGTCAGGTAAATATCTTCTTTTTTGTTTTCTTTTTCCCAATTATGTTGTAATGAACTATGTATGTAATATCTTAGGTTTATATTTTGTTACACTATAACTTTTTATGGAAATTCTTACCTATTTTGAGTGTATTACACCTTCTGGTTGAATTTGTAATGCAAAGACATTGTCTTATTTTTATTGGTCAAGTGTAAACACTTGGATTATGTGTCACACGTCCAACCATAGTGTATAATACACCTGGTATTATGTAAGAATCTCCCATTTCTTTATTATTTGATTGCAATTTGTCTGGTGCAATTCACCCACCAAAAGTCTGTAGATCCACATTGCTTCTTCTCTGATTTAGTGCATTTTTTTTAACTGAAAATTTGAAGCATGTTCCTCTCTCACCCTCTTTGAATTGAATGTTCAGTACTCGAATGAGCTTCTGATGCAGTATCTACGCAACACAAAATCTACTATGATGCTTGGTATTGTTAATGAGCATATTAACTTCCAAGGTACATCTATTTACTTTCCATTTAGTTGCATATGAACAATTACTCTTAACAGAATTTCCTGCTCACTTTTAATGTCTGTTTCATTGTTGGCAGTTTCCCCTGGACAGCCCAGCTCAATTGCTGATGATGCTGATGCTGTAACTCTAATTGGAAGTAGCCAGGATGTGGCTAATCAGATAAATAAGAAAGAAATACATTGGGGGGTGAGCTAATGAAGCTGTTGAGAAATATTTTTTCTATTTCTTTATAAAATTTCTTGGACCTTTTAGAATCTCTTAGCTTGTTATAAAAGTTGCATGTTAGTGTTGTGGGAGTTGAGGAGCTTTTATAGGTCTTTAGTTTCTAAATTCTATATAAATTTGATTTATGTGGTCACCATGTTACTTTTTAAATGGATAAGTAAGCACATATACTCTGATTTTAATAAGTAGGAATTATTACTGGTAGGAACCCAATTACATTTAATACCCTATGGAAATGCCACTTAGTAGTAAATCAGGGAGTTGTTTGTTACATCTTCTTTTTCTTCATTTTTCCCCATACAGACAATTTTCGATTCTACTCTTTAATATATGTTTGCTATAGCTGCTTGAAGATTCTTTGGAGGAACGCTTGGAGAAGGCAGGGGGTCTACTCTCGGATTCTGAAAAGACAGAAAATGAAGCGAAAGAGGGGGACATGGATGAAAGCAAGGTACATATGCTCATAATGGATGAATGTTTTCCTTGCATGTTTAAATGATCACATACTGCATATACTTGTTTTCATAATTTGAGTGTTAATATTTTTCTATATCTGCGGTGCTGTCTGTGTATTGTTCAGAAAAGATCAATAGAAGGTGGGAAGCAAGGTACTTCTGTCAAAAAGATGAAAAAAGACAAAGCTGCCAGCGCAACAGCAAAAGTTGTGCGTCCTGACACTAATCCTGCACCTACGGCACCACGGGTCAAACCAGAGCTTCCTCTGCCCAAAATGTATTTTCTAGAATCCCATTTCATTTATATTAGTATATGGCATGCATGTCAGCAAAAGTTATGGTTTTGTGTAGAGTTAGATGCATGTTGACCTGTTCATGGGCTAGGGGACCCACCTGCCTCGAGTGTGAAATGCTGGGCGTGGGTAGGGTTTGTTATGCCCTGATCTGGCCTGAATATTTTTCTATATATAAAATATTAACAAGGGTGCATTGGGTGTGGGCAGGGGTTTTGAAGGCTGACCCCATTGGACTTGTAGATACATGCTTTTGGCCTAGGAACCAGGCAAAAGATTTACCAGCATATAAATAGTGTTTTCATGAAAGACGGAAATATGAAATAGATTGTAAGCAATAGGCTACTTTTGCAATAAGGTTCTTGCGTGATTTCTTGGTCCAGTAATACCAAGTAGATGAAGCTCATAATGCTAAAGTCAGTGTTGTATTCTATTAATTAATCATCTTCATGATTGCTTCAGCCCAACAGAGGTGGAACAGTCTATTCTTGAGGACTTGAGGAACCGTGTACAGTTGAGTAGTGCAGCGCTGCCATCCGTTAGCTTTTATACATTTATCAACTCACATAATGGGTAATGCTCTTAACTTATTGTTCAATAACCCCTTTTTTTCTCTGATTTTGCCTCATTCTTGATTTACGATCAGGTTTCTTATTATTGTTTTGTGGGATTTCCCAGTTTGAACTGTTCTTCAATATCCCAGGATGGCTCATTGGTTGCTGGTGGATTCTCAGACTCCTCACTGAAGGTTTTGTCTCATACGACTTTCTAATTTTAGATCATGATACCTTTTCTGATTTCTAATTTTGAACCGTGCCTTCACAGGTCTGGGATATGGCTAAGCTGGGGCAACAAGGTGGGACTTGTAAGTGTATAGAAATTGGATATGATTTCTATCTGAATTTGTTATTTTTGTTCTTGAAATATTTTATTTCGAGGTATAAAAATGCAATGATGGTATTATATAAACTTCTCTTGCTGTGATGGCTATATTATTGTTCGACTACATGCCTGCATTTAGTTAAACCAGATACAAAGTTTTTTAATGCTTGCCATATATAAGGGTAGTACAATGACTTGGGGTTGTGGAAACTATGATGTCATAGTTTACTTTCAACTAGTCATTAGTTATCATTTTCTTTTTGGATCTCATTTCTATTCCTTTAGCATCAGATTTCACGAATCTTCAATATTTTATGGTCATAAAAGTACATGCTAGCAGTTTCTCTTTGATATCATTGCATACAGTCTTTAGTCTATCTCATGCAATGACCTGGCACTTTGGATTAAAGAGCAGCTACAGTGTTAAAACATTTCTGTTCCCAGCCGTTTTGCAGGGTGAAAATGATACTGCTCCAAGTGAACATGTCTTGGGGCCAAATGGGGCCAAAAGGTCCTACACGTTGTTTCTGGGTCATTCAGGGCCTGTTTATTCTGCCACTTTTAGTCCTCTTGGGGATTTTATTCTTTCCTCCTCAGCAGACACAACAGGTACGTTCTATTACTCAGTGTCACTGAGACCCTCAGTGTGCACATGTTATGTGGTATGGTCTTCTCCAAATTTTTTTCATGTGCAAAATATTTCCTCTCTGCTGCAGTTCGATTATGGAGCACAAAACTAAATGCAAATCTCGTTTGCTACAAGGGTCATAATTACCCTGTATGGGACGTTCAGGTGTGCGTTTCAGATTTATTTTCTTCTTATTGTTTAAGATGTCCCTGAAATGTGAAGTATTTAGCCATGTGGCATAGTTATGCTTCTCATTTATTCTACTTTTCCTACTGGTGCAGTTTAGTCCTGTAGGACATTATTTTGCCAGTGCTTCACATGATCGAACAGCACGAATTTGGTCCATGGATAGAATACAGCCTTTAAGGATATTGGCAGGTCACCTGTCTGATGTTGATGTAAGTTCCTCTTTCTCTTGCTGTAATTGGTCAGACATTTTACAACATAATTGCCGGGGCATTGTGAAATGACTGGGAGCATGATATATAAAATGTCGTAACATCTGAGACAAAAAACAAAAAACATGAGTCATTGAATTAAAAGCTACTTTGACTTTCTTCGCTGTCTGATGACATGATCTGGAAGAGCAATCTTGTATATTACCCTATACATCCTGTCAATGACTTGCTTGCCCCTTGCATGATGTCCTCCTGTTTGCTGGAAGATCTGCTGTCTTTTGCAAAGATTTTAATGGTGCAAACTAAATTTCTTAGATCTATTACACTAATTTAATCTAAGAAAAGAAATTCTCATATGCATGAAGTCAGCTTTGTATTATATGATATATTGTTTATGTGTTGCATAACCAATGACATTGAATTGGACTACTTTTTCCAGTGTGTACAATGGCATGCCAACTGCAACTATATTGCCACTGGATCCAGCGACAAAACAGTCCGACTTTGGGATGTACAAAGTGGGGAATGTGTCCGGATTTTCATTGGTCACAGGAGCATGATTTTATCATTGGCAATGTCACCTGATGGCAGATATATGGCATCTGGTGATGAAGATGGCGCAATTATGATGTGGGACCTTTCAAGTGGCCGTTGTGTTTCACCTTTGATGGGCCACAATTCATGTGTATGGACGCTAGCTTTCAGGTTCAAATCTTTTTTTTTTTCTGGGGTTAATCAATGCTTGGAAGCCTCGGGCTTCATGTTAACATAAGTGAAACAGAATTTTTAATTGATGATGGCTAGATTGCTGGTATAATTTCTAACAATGTTCGGTGCTGTGTATCAGTTGTGAAGGTTCACTGCTTGCATCTGGTTCTGCTGATTGTACTGTGAAATTATGGGATGTGACCTCTAGCACAAAGGTGACAAGGGCTGAAGAAAGGTGAATTTTTTTGCTTTGCGAAGGAGTAGATTAACATGTTCTGCCTTATTGTGAGCTCTATTTTTTGGGTATTTACTGGATTTATTTTATTCAATCAGCAAAAGTGGAAGTGCAAACAGGTTGAGATCATTGAAAACGCTGCCAACAAAATCTACTCCAGTTTACTCCTTAAGGGTAATAATTCCTTGGACTCAGATTCTTTGCAAATATATAAACCCTTGCCCAGAACTTTGAAGTGTTTGTCTATTTTTTTTTTTTTTTGACTGAGTGTTTGTCTGGTAGTTTATTACGTATCTTTTTGTCTCCGGTTGCAGTTTTCCCGTAGGAATCTTCTATTTGCTGCTGGAGCCCTTTCTAAAAGTGGGTAAGGTATTTGCATTATTAAAGCATATGTGATGCGACTGAAGACATGGACCAAGTTACGAAGTGCGACGAAGGGGCAGAGCTAGGCGAGCTAATTTTTTTTTTTTTTTTTTTTTTTCGCATGTACATTGTATAAGTTTATAGAACACCTTAGTTTTGGTCAACCTCTGATGTCTACTATAGATTTAGTCCACTGTTGTAGAATCAGATGTCGAATATGTACATATTCATAGGAGAGTTTTTGGCACAAAAAATACTTCAATTATACACTCTTCTTGGGGAGTTTTGAAACTGTTATTTTATTGGCAGGCGTAGTGATTAACTGTTTGTGAAAAGGTAAGATGCAAGTTGAGCAAATCTGAACCCTGTCCAGCTCTTTGTAATTTTTCATCCTTATTTAAATTGCCTCCCATGCTGCAGGGTGAGGAATCTGAAATGAAAGTCTCTTATGGTTAAAATTGAATAATTCAATAATATTATTGACAAAATTATCAAAATAATGACAATAATAATGATAGTAATAGACGGATCAAATAATTGATAATGATTAATGTGAATCACATTGAGGAGAGGCGTCACTTTCGAAAACATGATTACGTAACTAATTAACCGCCCCAAAAGTTATTATTTTTTCCTTAGGCTTTGTACCAGTTAACAGCCACGTAGTAACACGTGGAACAACCCATGAAAAAGCAAAAACGGAAAAACCCCTTTTGCTTTTGCTTGTGGTCGGGGTCGGGGCTTATCCAGAGCCCAAATCTAAAATATTGTCTCCTCTGGTAATCAATCATATATTCAAACCCCAGAAAAAACTTTTTTTTTTTAAAAAAAAAATAGGAAATCCCTAGAGAACCAAAACTCTTCCTCTGTTCAGTGCACAAAAAGGTTGAGAGTACAATTTAAATAAAAAAAAAAGAGGTCGACAGTAGAGTAGTACTGCGTGTACGAACTGTAAATAACGGTACCAAGCAACGGCATAATTTTTCCTTTTTTAATCTTCTCCTTCTTTCCCGCCATGGCGACTTTTGTCTCTTTTCTCTTCCTAAAAAAAAAACACCAAATATTTGCTGACACAATCGTATGGACGCAAGATCTTGGTGATAATCGTACAGGTAAAATCTATATGCAACGATCTTGCTCTTCTTCTTCTTCATCTTCATCTACTAGCTAGTAATAATCACAACTTACGCCATTCGTTTCTTCTGCTCTATTGTTTATATATATAGTTTTTTAATTTGAAGCAGCTGGACTTGATGTGACGAAACCGAGCGAGGTCAATGCAACAGCTTCGATCTTCTGCATAAAAATCTCTCCTGTTACTGTTAGAAGGTAAAATTAATTATTGCTTTATTACTAGCTTTCAATTCCAGTAAATATAATGATACAAAGCAGCAGATACTGCAGTGTTGCTATCTATGGCTAGTGTCGATATCGTGTTTGCAATTTGTTCTATTTAGGTTTGGTCTCATATTTCGCTTTTAATGAACCCTAAACTAAAAAAACTTCATTCTGTCAATACACATCAACACTTAAGCAAAATGTGATTAAATGCTAAAATATCCAAAAATCGCAGCCATGGAACAATAATCAACTTTAATTTGTAGCTGTAATTCTCTCTTATAATCTAAAATTTCGAACTAATTACCTAATTTATTGTTCAGTTCAATTTCATTAAAGAATTCATTTCATTTAAAGTAAATTTTAAATATAATTTATTTGCAAATGAATTTTAAATTCATTTAAACCAAACACATTTCATTAATAAAAACGAATTTAGTGTTAAACAATTCCATAAAATTAAAATGTTAGAATTGAAAATGAATAATTTTACAAAATTTTCATTTAAACCACTTACAAAATTTTCATTTAAACCAAACACACTCACTTGAATTTGCAAATGAATTGCATATAATTTTATGGAATTTATTTGAACCAAACATACTCTTAATTAGTCAAGTTGCATTTAATTAACAAACAGTATTAGTTTATAGCATGGATTCATCTCTAAAAATAAGATTTACCCTCAATCTAATCCTGCTTCCTCTACTTTTGTTGTGATCCTGACATTCAAATTCCTGTTTGATCCATCAAACAATATTAGGAAATCTCTTGGCCACTTGCGAAACTCATACAGATATACATAAACCCTGTGTGCACAACTTTCTTCTCAGGCATAACTGAATCTGGCTCCTTTGTCAACTAGTTTTAGACTGTGTCAGTGTAAATTTGTCTACTGTTCTAAACAGGAACTGCAACTGAAAGTAGTGAACACCATATAGGCAATCAATTAGGTAACCATCCAATTTGTTGCCAGAAATATGCGGTGCCAATGTCATAGGATATATATTCTAAACAGTGAGATCCAACAGTGATACTTCAAAATTAGCCCAACAATCGCTTCTTTCATGAGCTTCTCTCTCCATCTCTCTTAAATTTAAGATAAAGAAAGTATTAACAGTCTTAGATATTAATATGCATATCCAAAATGCTCCATTTTAAGTCCATAAAAACCATTACTTTGAACCGAAACAGTGTTGTGAGTCTGAACATTAGTCTCATTATATATATAATCGACGAATTCTTTTTCCTAGATCAATAATAAATAGTTTCTCCCATTGTACATGTAATTTTTCTTAGTACTCTAGACATGGAAGAATTAATACCTCCATGAACTCCCACACTACTAAGTCACGTGTTCTCCAGATTAGGGCGTGTTGCATATAATAATAGTCACCCTCCTAAATTAAAAGCAGACTAACTTTTGACGTGCAGTTTTGTTTGAATGAAGCCTCTGATGGCCTGTCTTTCAGGCTCATTTTTAGCACCACCCTACCAAAGCTCCAATTACTCCTCTCAACCCTCTAGATGCAAGGAAAATCTTACCGTCCTAACACTGGCATGCCTAATATCACAATGGCTTTAAAATGTCGGTCAGCTCTTCTTGTTCTTCTCTCTCCCGTCCTCCCAACTAAACAACATAAAAACGTGCAGCTTAATGAAACATCATCATACTATCAACAAAGTCACTATCTAGGGTTAAGAAAAACAAAATGATAAAATTACTTCTATTCATATATTTCTGAGCTTCATTCAGCATGTTCTTTGATTTAGCAAAGGAGTGGTTTGGAAGTCTTACTAATGAAGACCAAATAAACCCAAGGGCCAGGCTGAATGGTGTTTACCAAGTGACTGAAATGTCAAGGAAAATCTCTCTGGGTTAAGTGGAGAGGAGAATTCATAGTTGACCTAAATTTGTTTGGGATTAAGACTTAGTTGACTTTAGTATCAACTTTCACTATTTTAAATCTACATATTTTTTGCATCTTTATGCAACAAACTTCAAGTTATATTCTGGGCAATTAATTGAATGTGAAATATTCATATTTCTCTTTTTCAAGGGAAAAATAAGAAGTAAAGTTACATTCTGGGCAATTAATTGAACTTGAAATATTCTCTCCTCTTTTTCAAGGAAAAATACGAAGACTACATGAATTATGGCCTGTAAGGCTATTAATGTGAAATATTCTCTTTTCTTTGACAAGCCTTTTTTTTTTTTTTTTTTTTTCTGATGACCAATTTCCCTGGTATCAGAAGGGAGACTAAGTGGAAGCCTATCAAGTATGTCTTGGATGATATTAACTAAGCTAAGCAATTGCTACACAAACATTTATAGATTGAATTGTGAGAAAGGACAATTTTGAACTGATCCACACCTTTGAATGATTCATGACGAATGTGTATTCATGTAACAAACATCAAATTACATCATGGACAAATAATTGAATGTGAAATATTCTCTTTTCTTTTTTTTCCAAAAATAAAAAAGTCTGCATGAATTCACTTTCATCATGAAGGTCTTATTCAAAGAAGTGGATAATATTGACCTCTCCCACAATTCAATCTATAAATATTTGTGTAGCAATTGCTTACCTCAGTTGATAGGCTTCCACCTAGTCTCCCTTGTGATACCAAGGAAATTGGTCATCAGAAGAGAAAAAAAAAAGAGGGCTCCTAATTAAAGAAAAGAGAATATTTCACATTAATAGCCTTACAGGCCATAATAAATATTCTCTTATCACAATCCATTAATTTCTTGGGAAGCAATCTAAAAACTAATCCAACTTTCTATAAGCGATCAAAACAAAGGCAAAGCTATAAAGTTAGAACCACAATTTTTGAAACTGCAAGACACTATGAGTTCTTTATTTAAGGAGGATTCATTAAGCTATTAACATTAACCATGCAAGGAACTTGTCATAGCCTTACAGGCAATAATAAATCAAAATATCACAAGAAGTTTCAGGCCTTCAGTAGTCATGTTGATTCTCTAAAGAATAAGTTATTTGTCCTTGCAATCAAATAAATTGTCATTCAACTGAAGTTTCTGAAATTTTCTTTCAACAGATTTTCTTTTTTGGCTTTAACCATGACTAATTGACCCCTGAATGCGAGAGAGATGTACATAAACATAAAAAATACTGCACAAAAATTCAAGTACATCCTCCTACCCATCCTCCTCATCTAACACAACTCAAAGTGAAATATTTTAAGTTTATATAGAGAAAGACATAGCATTTTAGTTTTTTTTGAAAAATGACATAGCATTTTAAGTTGATGTAGTGAAGTGCATAATTTGCCTTTGAGAGCACGCGTGGGTATAATATCTCAAACGGATGTCCTCTTAATAAGTGTTGCCAACAAGATCACTTTTAATTGATTTCTTGAAATCATCCCCCCAGACCATTAAAATAAGTCAAACCACTCATTATAATATGCACAAGTAGAAAAAGTCAAGTGGTATTAAAATCTTGGCATTCATACCTTTGGTTTTTGTTTTTTCATTGCTGGTTGGTTGGGCAAAATTATAACCTAGAAATTGAATAACAATGTGCAAATCAAATCTGATTTGATGGTCAGTTCGCAAAGTTGTGTCAGCCAAATTGAGTTAGGCCACTAAAAAAAGAGTTCTTAGCGACAAAAAATAGTAACGGATTCGTTGCTGATTAGTGATGGATTTGATGATGGCTTACTCAAACCATTGCTGAATTTTGGCAGGTGTAACGCGCCAAAGCATTAGTCATCAATTAGCGACGATAAATCTGTCGCAAATTTGTGGTGGATTTGTAAATTAACGCTAGATACCCAAACCGTTACTAAGTTCTGGGGGGTGCACGAAGATATTAGGTACCGATTTGAGACAGATAATCCGTTGTAAATTAGTGATAGATTGTTATTCGTCGTTAATTTACGACAGATTTTTATATCCGTTGTAGCTAAAATTTAGGGTAAAACACGCGTCCTTTTTTCTCCTGCATTTGTTGTAGCTTGTGTAAAGAGGAGAAAAGAGAAGAAGAGGGAGAGGGCCGCTACCACTAGACACCGAAAAAGCTAGGTAAGTTATAATTTTTTATTATAAATATATTTTTGTTATATATTTTATATATTTTTTGTATCTAATAGATATAATTTTTTTGTTGTATATATATATTTTATATATTTTTGTATATATCTTGTTATATATTATATATTTTTGTTATATATATAATTTTATATATTTTTGTATATATTATTTTTTTGTATATTATTTGTTAATTTTAAATTTATTAATTATATGAATTTAGAGACATCTTTGAGAATTATTTAGAAAATTTATTGAGTTTAATTTATTTTGTGAATTTTGATAAATAATGTTGTTGAAATTAGTATGTTAATAATTTTCTATGTGTGAATTTAGGGAAATAGTTTCATAAAATATGAATAAAATTTATTTAGTTTAGTTAATTGAATTAATTTTGATAAATAATTTAGGGATCAAAATATTTTGGTTGCTGTGAATTTATAGAAATAACTGGAGAAAATATATAGAAAATTTAGTTGGTGATAGTGAACTTAGAACATTTTGTGAATTTATTTATGTATTAGAAGTGCTTGTGATGATGATAAATGTTATGTTGTAGTTGAGAGTGTGAGATTGAAATATTGGAAGTTTTGTGTGAATTTGTAGGTGTATAAATAGTCGGTTGACCTCATTTTATTTATGAGGTCGATCTGGTTGAGTTGCGCTATGGCGGAACTCTGCTGAAATTTTGCTAAATTTATTCAATTAAATCATCAGCAATTAAATCATCAAATTTAAATTTTGGTGTTAAACAACTAAATCAATTGATGATTTAATTGGTGATTGATGCTTTGGCAATTATAACCATCAAAATTTAGCGACGGTTTGAAGCGAGCCGCAGTTAAATCCATCGCTTGTTCTCCTGCAGCTAACTAACTCGGCCTTTCTGATCTATCTGTTGCTTTTTTCTGTCGCTAAGAAGTTTTTTTTTTTGTAGTGTGAAATTTCGCTAGGTTTTCATTAGTCAATTAAATAATCAATTTAACTATATTTATTCGTTTCGTTGCATCCCACTGAATAGAGGGATGCAAAAGAATTGTCCGAGTGGACAATTTAGAAGCACAAATGTCTACGTCCACTATAATGACATCTGTAGCCTTTTTTGGAATGTCTTCTCGAATTGTTCTTCGATTGCAAGTAAGAAAATGTAATGCTAATGCGAAACCGTCAATGGTTTTGTTATTGTATAGGTGATAACATTTTCTTAATTATTGTAATTTATTTTTTTTGCAGTCGAACAATATCGATGATAGATTACTTACAGATGTCATGTTTGGACATAGATAGTATTCCAGGTAGATAAAGGGACTTCGTGAATATGCAGGAAAAGAGGAAGATGATGACTATCAAGATGATGAATAACTATGATTAAATATACATTAATAATGTGATTAGTTGACAAATAATTTTATTTTTAATTATTATGCAAAATATTAAATGTTTAAATTATTTACATTTGTATTAATTATAATTTATTTTTTTAAATATGAATTATTCATGCATAATAATAATAATAATAATAATAATAATAATATATTATTATTATTATTATTATTATATATTCCTTATTTTTTTCTTATATTTATAAAAAAAATTAATTTTTTTCCTTTTTTGTTTTAGCGACGGATTAGCAATAGCACTATCCATTGTTGAATTTGTAAATTACCATCCCAATCCGTCTCAAATTAATGTAGGACGGATAATAAATTCTGTCGCAAATTCAATTAGCGACCATGATTTTAACTATCAACTTTATCGTTTGCTAATCCTCATCCTTTTTTTTAGTGGGCTAGAGATGATATCATTTGATTTTCTCTTATTTTCATGTTTTAAATTTTCCAAATATTGACAGAAAAATCAGCTTGGACAAACTTTAATTTCCTTCTAATCTACGTTTGCTTCATTGATCTTCTAAAGCCTATCATATATCATATCTTTACAGTAATCGGGCTTGCTAAGAGTAGAAACACAAAAACCAACCTAAAGTTGGCTAATTATTTGTCAACACCAAAATGACCCTTTGTCAAATTCAGAACATCATCTAGAGATAATGGCACAGGAAACAAATCAGCATTAATTATAAATTAGCTATCAATTTATATTAAAATGAAAAGGATTGAATTGTGCACTCTGTGTTAATGCTAATCCTAATTATGACAGTGTGCATGATATCCTACACCAATTTTCACATACTTCCACGAAACAGCCTTTGCTACAAAATTCCTATTTATCATTTTGGTGGAGAAAAAAACAGGGATTAATTTAGCACTGCCTGAAATTTTCTGCACCTGATCAACTACAAAAAAACTAGCAGCAAGAATGGCATACATTTTTTCTAAATTCATGCTGCTCTTATCCTTTTCCATTCCGCTATAGAAACCTTCATCCGGAATGGACATAGAAATGCAAACTCTACCACCTCAAAGAAGAAACTATAAATGGTAGAATAGAAGAAATAAAAATTGTTGTACCTTGTCAAACAGTGGATCACTGTGAACGCTGTGATCCATTTTCATTTGCTTTGTAAACCAATTGGCATGCCTGGATCAAAATCTGCAACGAAATTTTAGAAATCCATAGGTTACTCATCCCATAAGCTAAATGCTTGAGTAGAAAAACATTGCATTACTCAATTCTTTCCAATGATTCGTTTGAAGATATTCTACAAAAATTATTCCATATATATAGTCAGAGCAACCCAATGCAAAAGAATTAAACTTGTGGTGATTCCATATGTATCACAATCTCATAGGAAGGGTTGTAATCAAAAGCTATGCACTTTCTTCCATAGAGGAGGAAGTAATAGTGGCATTGCTAATTTAAGAAATGTCAATTGCCACAAATTATTTATCATAATTTTTAGTTCTATTCTGTCTAACATACCATTCATGTAAAATTTCAGTTGCTTTAAGATGCAAAATCATAAAGTAACATTGATTCGGCATATATCAAGCAAAGAAAGATTATATTCTATAATATACGATACAACAATAAACTGCAGAATACAATTTAGTTACTTAATTGAACAGATAAAGCAAAGGTGAAAACAAGAAAGAATCAAGTACTACATGTAAATGCAATACAAAATCAGATTCTGCAGTACTTTCTGACCAGCAAGATTAGATTTCTATCTGAGAAACCCTTCGTCCATGAGTTGACTATACCTTCAAGAATCCATGCGAATCTGCAAAAACTCAAAGCAAACAAAAAAGAAAGAGAAAATAGATGCACAAATCTTTCCAGATGCGGAAACAATCATCAGTACCGCTCCTAATCTATAGATCACCTACCTATTTTGCACCAAAAACATCACATCAAATCATATATCCACACACATACATACATACCAGTATATCTTGGAAAAAATAATGCACAAAATAAAGAGAAAAAGAAAAAGACAAACTTGTCAAAACCCAGTTCAGTGTGAGTACTAAAATTACAAAATGTTTGATAACTCGATAAAAACAACTCAAAATAAATCTCTCTTCTACTAGCAATGCAAGCAACCCTATTCTACTTAGAGTAGGGTTTTTGAACCCATAAAAAAGAATACCCACTAGAGATACTTGATAGATTCAGGTGAAAACAAAGTCCAATAAGAACAAAAAAAATCTCGAGCAGTGATACATAATCACATGCGCATGTATATAAAACAGAAAATGCTAATGCAAACATTACAATGATGAAAGAGCAAGAAAACCCAAAACTAAATGGAGAAAGAGATTTTGGAAGTTAGGACCATGCTAGGAAAAAAAAAACTTCGATAACGTGAATCAACCTCATAATGCTATAGTTACACTGTTTTGCCGCTAAATCTGCACAGTAATCACGCCTAACTTCAAAGAAGACACCCTCAAAAGCCACGCTTTATAAGCTATTAAATATAATCTAATGCATAAACTAATAAAATTCAAACACACATCAAATCTCCCTTTGGCACCATTTTTTTTTCTCTGAATCATCTTTATACAAGGTAGAGCGAGCTTTGAGAGTGGTAAGGGAAAAAAGGGGAAAGGAGAGGGTGTTAATCTGGAACAGAAACAGGCCAGAAATTCAGTGACCAGAGGGAGATCAATCAAATTCCGGCGGTGGAAACTGACAGAAAGAGAAGTGAGCACGCAAAAGCAAAGGTACAGATTTATACAAATGCCTCTGTGTGCTCACTCTCTTCTGTCAATTTCTATGTCCCAGTAGATTATAAGAAGATGAGAGAAGAAATTTTTCATATTTTGATCAAGCAACAAAAAAAAAAAAAAAGCTTTAAGTAAACCTATGTGTATCGCCAGAAATGGAAAAGAAAATAAGCATAAAATATACAAAAAAGAATGGAGTCAGATCTGAGAACACAGCAACAACACCCATTTTAGGAAAGTTACCAAAAATCTGATTGACGCTAGCTTTTTTTTTTGGCTGCAAGAATGAATGGCCTTTAATGACGATTTTTAGGGTTTTATTGGGACCAAGAAACATTACAGCCACCAGAAAAAAAAAAAAAAAAAAAAAGAAAAAGAAAAAGAAAAGAAACTCAAGAAAACCACCTCCCAAGTCTCTTTTTCTTTCCTTTTTTTCTTTCTCTGCAAATCAGACACAATATAAAGAATCAATCACTGCCCTCCTACTCTATCTTCTATGTATCTGTATCTCTTTTACAATTACTCTAATGTATGTAATGCATCTATCCATCTCTCTCTGTCATGCAAGACGTACAGGTGTCGGTGACACGTACCAACTGTCCTTTCTTTACAGTCTTAACAAATCTAACAGTAAATACTAGCAACCACCGATGAATAATAATACTTCAACCCAACGACATATAATAGCTCCAGCCCTCGACAAAACCCAAAAAAACCATAAACACATAATCAAGAAAGAAAATAAAGTAAAAAAATTTAAAGAAGACAAGAGGCTTATTAATTTTTGTTGATTTGGTTCAGTTTCTTCTGTCTAATATAAGTAGAGCGAGGTGGGTGGTCATTTTCATGGTAAAAGAGGACAGACGACACGAAAGAAAAGCTTTTTTTCAAGAAACAAAAGGATAGGGATGAACAAGGGAAAAAGAAGGTATATGGACTGTGTCTGTCTGTGATGTGTACTCTGTAGTGATGTGATTGGTTGGCTGGGATTGTTTCAAGGTGCTTGTTGCTTTCATGAGCCTGTCGTATACTATTGATTTTTGGCCTTCTGATTTTGGGGGTTTCAATCTTCCCTGCCGTTGGATTGTTCTCTGTGATAACTTTGGTCCCCACTTGGGCATGGCACATGTATGTATATGTAGTATTGGAAATTGAGCCTCATGGCCACGGTGATGCGACTGCGTGCCTCAGGGAAACAAAGTCTAATGTCTGGTTGTTTTGAGGAAGGGCGTTTCTTTCTTTCTAATGCGGTAGTATTTTGCATGATATTAAAAGATAAAATTTTTTAGTTAAAATTATAGGTTGGATTCATATATAGCGAAACTAATTAATTGGGAGATAATAACATTAAAGGAATTTCATTTTTTATGGATAATATTACTAATGACATAAATTATTTTTTTTATGCATTTATTTTATAAATTATTATTAAAGTAAATTATATTTACCTCTCTGATGTTAAATATAATTAACATTTCAAAATATTTTGTTTTAAAATTAAATATCCACCTCTCTAAAATTTTATATACCAACACTTGAGAATTTTTGTTAGTTTTTTTGGTAAAAAATGACAATTATGTTCTTATTTTAACATATGTCTTCTCTATCACATTACACACAATCCCTAACATTTGCCTCAAAATTTATATTTGAATAACAATGAGAATTGATCAAATTATTTTTAAAATATACATTTATAATTTTTTAAGTTTATAAAAATTATTTTTTAATATTTCTTAAAAATTTTAAAATAAATTTTATAGATCTAGAAATTTTTAAAAATTTTATAATCAATCCATATACATTTAATAATAAAAAGAATTAAAAAATTTCTATAAACTTAAATTTTTTTTTAAAAATTTTAATTCTTTATTCTTAAATGTATATTGTTTGATTCTAAAATTTTTAGAACTAAAAAAAATTGAACTTTTTAAAAATTTAAAAAAAATATATAAATTTTTTTTAAAAAAAGGTAAATGCTAGGGATTAAATATAATATGGTTAGAGAAGACACATATTAAAATAAGGGCATAATAGTCTTTTTTTATAAAAAAGCTAACATAAGTTCTCAAGTATTGGTATATAAAAATTTAGGGAGGTAAATATTCAATTTTGAAATTTTAATTATACCTAATCTCAGGGAGATAAATGTAATTTGCTCTATATTATTATGATTATTTTTTATTTCGCTACAACATATAATATTATGGTTTGCTGTCAATTTTTCTTACAAAATGGGCTAACACTTTAATTACTAAGAAATTCAGGTATCTTAAAGGCTATATATGATTGTCACATTTCCTTTTGTAATGAGAAGCAAAAATGAAATTTATACACTAATATATATATATATATATATATATATATATATATATATATATTAACAATAGTATATACGGTAA
>CATIWM010603151.1:0-31297 GCA_949671775.1 Mallotus repandus | reverse complement strand
TGAAAAATATGAGAAATTAATATGATAGAATGGAATAGAATGATTCATTGATACAGGAATGGTTCCTATATATACAGGAATGAATACAAAAGAGGTTTTATGTGTTCCTATAAATTAGCAACTGATTACTACCTAAAATACACAAAAGGAAAGTTACTTCTCATTTGCATATACAGATCAATCTACATTAATACAGAAGATTTGACAGATTGCTTTCCTAACATTAATGGTTGGGCCTTTTTCACAAAAAGTTAAACAAGAAGAAATTAAATTGCGAGGAGAATGGCTGCATGAGGAACTTCATTGGAAATAAAGGGTTAAGATTCAGTGGCTAAAAGAGGGGGATACAAACTCTAAATTTTTTTATATTTCAACTGGCAGACGAAGTCAAAGGAACCAAATTCAAAACTTAAGCTAAAAGATGGTCGATGGATAACTCAAGTTCTTTCGAAGATTATTTGAACAAGAAGGAAGCTTAGTAAATGACACTATTTTGGAAATTATTCCTACCATAATAATGGATGGGATGAATGCAATGTTGTTGAAACCAATCACAGAAGAAAAAATGCGCAAAGTTGTGTTTGAGTTCAGGAAATTGAAGTTACCAAGGCCAGATGGTTTCTCAAGAATCTTTTTTTAAGAGAACTGAAATACAGTTAAGAATGAGGTGATTGCTTTGGTTTGAAACTTTTTTCTGTTGGTTCTAAAAGTTAAAAATCCTGAGACGGAATATCAACGTATTAGTTATAGTAATTTTATGTATAAAGTGATTTCAAAAACTGTGGAGAATATATTGAAGTTGGTGTTATCTTCTTTAGTTACTCTTTTGCAAACATCTTTTATTGTTGGAAGAGACATTCAGAAGAACATTATAGTGGCGCATGAAGTTGTGCATGGATTAAGAATGAAAAAGGAGGAAAATGTAGGTTCCATGGCCTATCAAATTAGATATGGAAAGGCACGTACCACAGAGTAAGCTGAAATATTTTGGGAATTGTTATGAGGGCCTTAGGTTTCCAATCTCATTAATTGCTTCTTCAACTTTTTACCGGAAATTGGAGGCTCATGATCATGATCATACCCCTCACGATCGTGATTTATGAGAGAAGTATCTGTTGCATCTTGAATTTGACCATTTGAGAAGTGCCAGGTGGATCGTGACCACCCTCACGATTGTGACCCTAATCTTGAGGGTCATTGCCTTCAAGCTTCACTTCAGTCTTTATCTTCATCACAGTCATGTAACCTAGATCATGACCATGAGGGTCACTGCCTTCTTTGGCTCTTCCTGCCCATTCTTTCTCGCAACTGTGATCATCTTTGATCACGAGCGTGACTTTGCCCCTCACGATCGTGACCGAGATCATGAGAGTCACTATTTGAATTTCTTGAATTGATTCATTTGTCTCATGATAATGGTCTCTTTTTCATGATTGTGAACATCCCCCTCACGGGTAGCCTCACAATTGTGATTGAGACTGTGAGGGTCTCTGTCTCGGTCTCTACATATATGTATTTGAAGGAGTTTGCTCGTGGGGTTTCTCACGGTCGTGACTCCACTTGTGAGCATTCCAGCCACTTTGAGGAACTTGAATTTTCATTTTTAAATGAGCGTTGTTATGAACCTAATTTAAACACCCTTAAATTACACATATTAATAACTCGACATTGAATTATTAAATTCAAAATAACGGTAATTAAATCTTGATCATGCAACTGGTCAACAAACCCCATTCTCTGTGTGCTCAGATTCTCAAAGGGGTATATTTTCCTCATACTTATTTCATGAAAGCCACTACAGGTTATAAATACATCATCGGTGTGAAGCAGTATTTTGTAAGAAAGGAATCTGATATCATAAAGAAGTACCGTAAGAATATGGGATGATTCCTGGGTCCCTCAGTTAAAAAAATATCTATATTAAATCTCAAAGGCTATTTCATCATTCTCAAGAATAATGGAATATTAAGTTTCTTACTGATTTATTTAATACCGTTGAAAAGGAAGCGAATTGTAGAATACCAACTAACAGAATTAATGGAAATAACAGAAAAATTTGGCATTATTCTAAGAATAGCCAATCTTCTATTAAGTATGGTTACAGATTGCTGAAAAGTGAAGTTGATGAGACATCTGGAATTTTACATCCTAGTGCTTCAAATGCAAGGACAAGTAACATATGACAATTTATTTGGGGACTCAAGAATAAAAAAATCAAGATTTTTCTATGGAGGTGTGCTAACAATTCTCTAGCTACGACAAGAGGTTTACAAAAAAGTGGATGTAGTATGGATGATATGTGTAAACTGTGTGGGCAACATTTGGAGACTATAGAACATTTGCTATTTTTTTGTGATGTTATTAAATATATCTGGTTTAGTAGTGCTTTGGAATATATTCCAAATTCTCATGGATTTGAGTCCTTTAAGGACTGGTGGATTGTTAAAATTCTGGTTAATAATCGGAATGAAATTCTTTTGTAGTAGGTGGTGTTTGTAGGCACATTTGGAAACAAAGGAATGTTGTTTTTGAGGGTGCTACTGTGAATCCTCAACAGACTTTGAAGAAGATTGATAGATGGAGTTAAGTGTAAAGAGCTAATAAAGGTAGTGAAGACAAATCTGATTCAAGTTTATCTTTGAATTTGAACTCTTTTCAAAGTGGTTGGCAACCTCCAAATTTTCGATGTTATAAGCTTAACTACGATGCATCATTTGATTGTAAAACAAAACAAGGTCAGATTGAGGTTGTTTGTAGAGATTTATATACTATGTTTATAACCATGGATTGTGAAGGCCCTTTGAATGACGTTCCTTGGGAAGTTACAGCTGTTGTGGAAGAAGTTAAATGGTTATCCGTTTGTCAAGAATGCAGGGTCAAGACATATTCCTAGACGTTGCAATGCAGTAGCAAATTGACTCTCTAAACATAAGTTGGCTGGAAATTGTATTGAGAATTCTGGGAATATCCCTTATGCTTTAAAACAACTCCTTCATGAGGATGTTGCTGCCGTTGTACCCAGTGAGCAATATTTTTGTTCTGCACTAATATTATAGTTGTCAAAAAAAAAAAAAAGGTCTTTACACGCTCTTTTGAAATTTGTAAACCAAGAGCCAAAAAATAATGTTAAAATCTATTATATATCAAGCTCATTGCCCAACCATGGAGATGAGCCGTTCTCTCGGATGGAGGAGCCTACCCTTAGCTGTCTCTTATTCCAAGAAACAAGAAAGTGGAGCACAAGTAATGAACTGAAAAGCTGTTAAAATTTTTAAACCTTCATTATTTACTTTTTAAAAAATGGTGTCATTTTCCCTTTTTCTTCAGTGTTTTCTCATCAAGTTCCTAATCAAGCCAATAATGGGTTTAAACACCATTTCCCATAATTAGTGTCCATCACTTGCTTGATCTGGCAAAGCCAATCAAAGTACCTAATGAATCTTGAATTAACAGGAAATTGAGTTAAAAGAGTAAAATATCATCAAAATCATTAGAAAGGAATTTTTTTAAGGAATTAGCCAAGAGGAAATGAAGACTAATAACAAAATTTTTATAAGATATTTGCATATATCTCAATTGATATGCAAGATGAGATCAAACCTAAAAAGCATGACAATGGTGAGGCCTACTGAACATACATTCCAAGCAAGAGAGAAAAGACAAGATGCATATTTATACTCCTAAACCTTAAAAATTAATTGTAATGATGCATATATATTTTCTTTTGATTTCAATCTATGGACAGAATAGAGACAATCAGAATCTACAGCAAAGAAGGCCCTGCTTCCAATTCCTATGCTTTTGGTAATGTCTCCGGTCAGCTTTTGCCATTCGTACAGGACTGCTATTCCATTCAGACTGCAATCTGTGCAACCAGATCGGCTGTCTCAGTATGAATTCAAAATTTGAAAGGGGGAGATGCATTACAACAAATAATTCATTTTGAAACTAGTCTTACATGGGGAAAGCAAAGGAGCGGGTGCTAGTTGTGCTGCTGTCCGATCTTAGAGAGAGGCTGCCAGAATAAGCAATTGGACCTGAGTAACTTATCAGGCCTGATACAGGACCCGCAGCAGAGAAACTGGACTCCCCAAGACTACATTGAAGTTGACCTGAAAATGGCTCGGAGCTAGTATCCTCATGCCTGGATGAATTTTGAGTCTCGAGATCTTCAGAGCCACCATTTTTAGAACCCTCCTCTCCCCCATTTGCTCTGGGTGCATAGATAGTTGAGCTATTAGACTCCACCTTGCTACTGCAAGATAATTCATCACCAATTGTACTAGTGGATTCAGAACCCAGATAATGGCTTGGCATTTTTTCTTCTTTGCCACCATTTTCTGATTGAAGATTTGCAGAATTGGAAGGACTTGCTAATACTGTTGAATCATGACCATATTCTAATGCTTTAGCAGTAGAATCTGGGGTAAGGTTTCCCAACAACATAGCTTCCTCATGGCCAGATTCCCCAGCTACAGAATCCATTGTAGAAGGCATAAATAAAGCCTGTTTCTTGCTATTTTTAGATTCTTCATAAGCAGAAGCTGTTGCTGAAATTGTGTTTTCACTTCGACTCTGCATCAGAAGCATTAAAACCATTAGATTTCAGACCCCACAAGCCCCGCCCAGAACCCCAACTTGACCTGGTAATTTTATCATTAAGAACCAAACTGCAATAGTTCTTTCTATATCAAGCACCACCTTAGCCAAGTAGTGCAACTATGGAAGAAATTTGATCATTGGGTTGCTGTGTATGGAAATATTGGAACAGTATGATCGTGATAAGCTGATATCATAACCATCAGTTTTAACAAGCAGTGCAGTCTGCAGTGGCATAATTCCATATTGATCCTAAACTTCAAAGGGTAAACACTAACCTTGCATTATACAAACTGAGAGGGCACAAACATCCTAGCCTCAATGTTCAAATAATTCAAGAAAGGATAAATCTCAAATCAGATTAAACCCATCCCTATCCTATATGAATTGGGCAAACTTGTATAATTTCAGATATATTTACCTGAAGTGACGAGTGTTCAGCTTCACCCACGATGTTAGGTGAAGCCTTGGATTGCGACAGCTCTGCACCAACATCTGGCATGGATAGCAATTCTCCAAGTGTAAAAATCTCTTTTGATGTAAAATTTGAAATTTTCTCCATTGCATTCTCCTCTATTCCCTCTATTGGCATCAACTCCTTAGAATCACATTTGAGAGAAAACTCATTCTCAGATAGGTGATGAGTATTCATATCTAGATCAACCCTTTCTTTTGCTGTATTACTATTTATGTCATCAGGAATAAAAAATGTGCACAATTTTTTCTCATCTACTCCTGTGTCAAACAAAAACTTGTCCTGGGAAGGAACTCCCTCATCAATGCATATGTCCTTAACAACATGGTAAGTATTCTCCTTGTAACAAACTACTAATTCTGGCAGTTCAGGTTCCATAACATTTTTGTCTATATAGAACACTGCGTCCTTGTCAAACGATTCAACTTTTAGCGAAGAATGATCCAAAGGCATTGGTGTCACAAAATCTGCTACTTCCTTCTCATTATCATGTGCTGAACCATTCACATTCGTACATGAATCAAGTTTTGAGGCAGTCCACCCATTTTCATCATTGACTGGGTACTGTAACTGATCTGCATTCCCTTCCCTGGCCTTCAAATCACTGAAAACCCCATTCTGATGTTCATTTACAATCACATGTCCAGACTTAAGTCCAATGGAGTCCTGAGATATTTTGTTATATCCAAATGGCTTGCAGTTAGCCTTATTGTCAAAAGTTCCATGGCAAAGTACTTGTTCACCATCTGCAAGATGCAGCATTCAGTAATAATTAAACTTGATATCCGAAATATGGTATTTAAAAGTCTACATAGTTAAAAAATTGATAACAAATTAATAATTCAAGCACATAAAGTCAGAAAGGTAGTTGCTCCAAGAAGAAATTGATAGGAAGATGAAAAACAAAAGAAACTTCCAAACCACTAGATGCATGATGCACCACAAGAAGTTTGCATAACATGTTAAGCACCATCATATTCATATCTTACATGTTCTAATAAATAAATGAATGGAGAAAACTTTGATAATTAAAGTTTTCCAAAATACATATTCATATACTAAGGAACAAAGATTCTAAATCAAAGCAAAATCAGAGGACTGATAACACCGATAAAACTATGACAGTCAAACCCTAATAACAATAGCAGCAGTAGTGATAATAATCCTAATAACAAATTCTTGAAAAAATATCTATGCACCTAATTCAATATAACAAGGATAAACAAGGAGTCTAACAGAGATCAAACAACAACAATGGATAATTAGGGAAAAAGAACTCATCATTACCTATTTTCATGTTTCACATAGATTGCATAAGATGTAAGATTGTAAAGTTCCTCGAGCTAACTTCAGTTATATCTTTGAGCATAAGCCAATCAGGAAAGCATAACCTATCCTACGCATTAAAATGTAAGTTAGCATAATAATAACAGCAAATCAATATAAAACACTCAAGAGCAAACAATAAGATGCTATAAAAAGAAGTGCAAAAATTCAATCAGGCAAAATTATGACAAAGAAACAAAAAGTTCTGAGAAGATGCACAAATGATCTAGTTTTAAAATGTTTCTAACTAGCATTGAGAAAAGGTTATCCAAATTTAGAACAAAGACTGCACCTCAATGCAAAACTATTTTTATAGGTCCAACCACCTTCTGATAACCTTACGAAATTAAAATGGGTCAAATAAAGAACGCAGCAAGGGAAGTTGGTGATCAGAGCCAGTTCACAAATCTAAGAGGAGGGGGAAATGGTCAAACCTAAAACCTCTGCAGCAATCATAATCTATGTCTGAATTAAATGGCTAAATTAGCTAAGGAAACATATAAATTGATCATATAAAGATACCTACACACTAATACTGTTTACAATCACAAACTACAAGATTTAGAACAGTGATTAAACATTAAACAATAGTAAATAGTTTGACAAAAATGGAAACTCATCCAATTAAATTAATAAAATAAAACATTTGAAATATAATAGCTACAAGAAGATGCCTCCAAAGCCAAAAACTTTCGGCTACTATAGAATCCTAAAAACTGTCCTCTCTATATGCAAAAAGACGAGAAAAGTTTTTAACTTTTGGGAAAGCTTACACAAATTTTCAACCAAAATATAATTGTCCCTATTTGAAAATAAATAAACAAATTAGACTATATAAGTAAGACCCTGCTACTGTTACATTATCACCTTGAACCTTCTTTTTTTGTTTGGAAGCTTTTGATCAGATCCAAACCGTCACTGTTAAAAATTGAAAACGAAAAAAAAGGAAATCTGAAAGAAAAACAAGAAATCCTAGATGGGTTTTAACTTTTAATCTGAATCTGATGAATAAAAAAAATCAGTAAAAATCAAAATTGAGGAACAAGAGAGATCTGAAAACAAGTCCCAAAACAAAGAGCTATAAACAACCTCTAGATAAACCAAAAAAAGAAAAAGGTAAAAACAAATAATATATGAACAGTGTATACTTTTTTATCAGCTAGAAGAGATTAGCCTCCCACTTTCTGCTTTCTGGTTCAGGACCAACCGACAAGCACTCTGCTTAAACGAATCACTGCAAGAAAAAAAAAAACATAACCAAATTAAGCAATACACAAGGGAACCAACTCTAGAAACTCTTATATAAGAGAAATACAGCAAAAAGGAATCTGCAAGTATTGGATAAATATGAAATGATGATTTAAAGACAGGAAGATAAGAGAAGGGACCTGAAAAGGATTAAAGAGAGAAACATTCCATGAATGAATTGAATTGAACAATTGTTCGAAAAAAAAAATTGAATTGAACAAGAGCTTTAAAAACTAACCTGTTTTAAAGAGGGAAAAAATTGTAGAGAAAGGGGAAATAAATGCAGAAACAGAGAGAGGGAGAGAGAGAGACAGAAATGAATAAGAGAAGTGTTTGATTAGTGGTGTATGTAAATATGTAGTGATCTTAAAACCTTATAAAAATTAAATAAAGGTCAACTACTAACACACTCTGTACTGTGTAATTAATGCACAACCTAAGATCAGCAAAACGTCCCTCTCTTTCGCGCTGTGTCACACTTTCCTTCCGGTCTCATCTTCACCTCTCCCATTCATTAATTAATTAGCCTCTGTTTCAGCCATAAATACCTCTCCAACTAAAAACCCAAATTAATAATAAAACTAACAGAAAAAAAGATCGTAACTTTATAGCAAAAGATGAAGAAGTAACACTTACCCAGAAGAGTTAAAAAAAATTTCTCTTTACCCAAACAGCAATATTAAATCAATTCCCGAAAAAAGGGTGGTCTTGGTACAATAAGAACTCTCTCCTTCTGCTAGCATCAATCCCGAGCAAAGACTTCTTTTTTTTTTTTTCCCTTCTGGGTTCTGTTCTTCTTCTCAGTTTAATATAATGCAATAAAAAACAAAAGCATTGAACTGACAACGATGTTGGGTTTAAGAAGATCAATGAACTCTTTAAAATAAAATAAAGAACCTCTCTAAAGTCAAACGAAGGCTTTGTTTTTTTGTTAGGATTCTTGGCCGGAGAGAAAGTGACGCCAATAAAGAATACACAAGGAAAAAAAAAATGAAGAAGAAGGAGAAGAGTAGTCGGTCAAATTAAATAATCATAATACCCAATAATAAACAGTCACTAGTTATAATCTTCTGAGAATTGCAGTGTCAGGTTGTTGAAGATCTTGAGCTGGCTCCCTCTGTTATCTTGATTCTCTCTTTTTTTCTTTTTCTTTTTCTTGTTTCCTTCTATTTCTTTAATTAAAAAAATGTGGACCAAACCATATGTTTGAGTTTCATCCTCCCCACTTCAATGTGGTATTATCATATATCATTTTCATCAAATTTTTTTGTAAAGTTTTTTAAGCTATTGGTAATCTATAAATTTTACCTACACTGTAATTATTCTAATTCGATTCGGATAGAAATATACAAAAAGTAAAAAATTTTAAATTAATTCAATGTGTTTATATATATTAAAATCTAAATTCAAAATATGACTTAAACTGAAACAACAACTTTTTATTTGAATCCAAATTTTTGCAATATAATGTGATCTTCTAATTTTGGAATTTTGGTTTTATTAGTAGTTCGGTTAGTTTTCCTTTTAGGTGTAGAGCTTACCCATATTTGGTGTATGAATCAAATTTGGATTTTTATTTATGAACTTGCTAAAATGCAAAATGATTTTTACTCAGATTCAACTCCATTTTGATTATTTTCTTTTGTCATTTGGGGTGGTCCTTGTTACTATAATTGTTGTTATCAATATTGTTTATAGGTAATTGAAAATCTCACTTGCATCTTTGGTGTGTTATCAAATCTAGTTACTATAATTGCTGATATTTATTTTCAAAAAAAAAAAAAAACTGGATTGTTATTTATTATTTTGTTAATTTGATACCAAATGATTTTGCCCAAATTCAAACTTTGTTTTATTCTTTTTAATCAATTCATAAATCATAATTGTTACCATAATTGTTGTTATCACTGTTATTTTTAGGTATAATTTTAGGTGATTAAAAATCTCACTTACATTTATAGTTTTATAAAGGAGTGTGTTCTATTCCTTAAGTTATACAGATAAAAAAAATCTCTATTTTATTTTATTTGTAATTGAATTTTTATGTTCAATATATAAATCATAATTTTATCATTTATTTAGGTTATAATAGTTAAAAGACAATTTCTAAATATAATGTTCGTTCACAAAACATATGATAAATATATCCAAGTCATATATTTAAAAATTTAACAAGTTATTATACAAATCAATTTATGTGTAGAAAAAGAAAAATAAAATGAGCTAATGAATTGAGAATAAAAATGAAATCCCATCAAATCCATTCTTATTAGAAGATTTTTTTTTTTTTTTGAACAAGCTATTAGAAGATTTTATTGAACTAATTTTGGTGAAAGTAATATAGAATTAACTATTTAAAGCGTGGAATTATTTAGGTACCAAAATCTCTTATATATATATATATATATATATATAAAAGATTTTATTGCTAAAAATAATAAAAATATCAATTCATAATGATCATACAGCCAATCATAAAAGTGAAAAGGAAAAAAAAAGTTATTAAGTTAGATCGAGAAGTAGACGATTAAGGTTGAGCATCGGTCGGGTTGGGTGAAGAAAATAGTGAATTGATCGGTTATGGTGGAAGAAAATTATTGAGTCGAACCGAACCGATGTGTATTACTAAAGCGATAGATTGGTTGTCAAAAAAATTCGGTTAAAATTAGTTTGGTTCATCGGATTGGGCTTGGTTTAGTTGGGCTTTGGGCTTATTGACAAAAATTTTTAAAAAACATCCACATATTCATTTTCACTAACAAATTATGGGCTAAGCCCAAATTACATATTGTTTTAAATACAAAAAAAAAATAGTCTTTTGCTGCAATCTATCCTACCAATTCAATTTACATTTCAGTATAGATGTCCAAAAGAGTAGGATTTAGAATAGTTATGTCCTAAACACTACAAATTACAAAATAAAGTATGAATTGGCCTATACAAAAAATTGTAATTGCAGCCTACATAGTGCAAATACAAAAAAAATAGCAGAGATTGCTCAGGAGCTTTCCACCAAATTTGCTACAGCAGATACCAAAAATAAACCAAACTACAGCAACACAGATATTTTTACCTGCACAAATAATTAACAAAGTATAAACCATGATGTGATTAAAACGAACCTAAGTTATGTAACAAAAGTGGCTCAGGATGTTAATGTTTTCAAATCCTATTAGAATACAAGAAAATTTCTGGCAACAACAACCATATAGTTTAAACTATTTGTTAATAGCCACCTAAAGAGACAAACAAATACTCTAATAAAAAATCAGATTGTAATAGGGTGGAAGCATCATCACTGCCAAAAACAAACATCAAAATCAATAAGAGGCTCAGGATAGCAATAGTTAAATCACATCAAGAATGCAGCCACATTTCTGGCACTTAAAAGATACCAAAGAAACTTAAGCAAGCATTCTATCAAGTCTTAATATATTAGGGTGGAAGTTTTATCATTACCTCAGAACTTAGTGCAACAACAACACAGGCACCTCAAAGGCACTGCAGGTTGATCACATCTAAGTCAAACTGAACTAAAAAGTGGATCAACAAGTGAGTGATTCTCAATATATCAATAAAGCACAAGCAGTCAACAAAGTAAAACAGGCAGTAAAGAATTAAGCAGACAACAAAAAATCAATGAATAAACTCAATATAGCTCATTTATTGAGTTTGTGGGATAAAAGGTCACTGTCCACTTGTTCCAAGTCTGAAAAAAGATAAAAACACATATTAGATGATGAAAGCTTTGGATATTATTAGAAAATAATAAAATAACTTAAATAAGAAAATAAGAATGTAACCTTTTTCAAAATTCTCTAAATCATCCATATTTTCCTCAACTGACACTGGCTGATAATGGGATCTCATCCAGTCCTGTGTGCATATGAGAGCCTGAACAAGTTTTAGAGTTAATGAACTCATGAAAGCATCAAGTACATGGCCACTAGTGCTGAAGGCAGACTCAGAAGCAACAGTTGAAATAGGCATAGCTAATATATCCCTCGCCATATGAGAGAGTATTGAAAACCTCTCTGCATTAAACTTCCATGAATGAAGGATATCAAAATTGCCTAAGTTTTCAACCACTACCTCACCCAAATAAACATCAAGATCTGTTTTTTTGCTACCACCAAATCCATAATCTTGCTTGTGCTTCTTAAATCTTGCTTTAGTCAATGACATTGGTTTGCCATGAACTTCATTGTCAGGATGAGATTCAGGTTGGCTTGACTGACTTGCAATTGATTCAGAAGCACAAGAAGCTCCATACATACTCATATTATCAGCAAATAGAGCAGACAAATCAGATTGCAAGTTGGTAAACAAACTATTTCCCAACTCTTCACCATACATTTGATTGATTAAAAACTTAAGAAAGTCAATCTTATATTAAAGGTCCAAAATTGTTGCTATAAAAATAATGGAGTTCATTTTTTCAGGCTTCCCCCAATATTTGTGAAATTTCTATTTCATGTTCATGCCCATATGCATAGCAGAAATGTCAAATGAAGACTGCATCTCATCTAAAAAAAAAAAAACTCAAGTCAGAAATTTCAGATAAGAAATAATTAGCATTGACATATTTTAATCCAAAAATTCTCACAGTTGTGTTATAAAAAATTTCTAACATCTTAACCAGGCAAGAGACATGCTTCCAGTCAACAAAGTCTGAAATATCATCACCCATGTCTGATTGAAAGGAGCTTTCAGTCTCCTTATATTTTTCAAAAGCTTTTTCATAGCAACAAGCTGTCTTCAGCATAATGTAGGTAGAATTCCACCTTGTTGGAACATCAAGACTTAATGAATTTTTGCATTCAATGCCAATCAGATCAAATATTTCCCTAAATTTTCTTAACCTCTGTGGAGAATTCCTCATGTATCTCACTGCCTCTCTTATTTTCTTAACACTAACAGATGACTCCTTCAACCCATCATTAACTATCAAATTTAAGACATGTGTTATGCATCTCATATGCAAAAACCTCAACCTAATAGAAGATGCACCCTAACTATATAATTTCTTTTTTGAATATCCTACAGTTGTGTCATTTGATGATGTATTGTCAACAATTATGCAAATCACAGATTTAATACCCTAATCTAGCAAATAATTTTCTAAGGCCTTTGCTATATATTCCCCCTTATGAGATGTTACAGGCACAAGCAAAATTATTTTTAATGCAAATTCCACCCTTTATCAACAAAATGAGTTGTCACACATATGTAGTTTATTCTTTGGTTTGATGTCCAAGAATCAGTAGTAATTTTGATTCTTTGACATTCAGATTTAATAAAAGCTTTCACCTTCACCCTCTCAGATACATACATCTCATAACAGTCCCGGGGCACAATCCACCTAGAAGGAATCTTAAATCTAGGGCAGGAAGCATGCATAAAATTTTTGAAACTAGGTCCTTCCACAAATCTAAAAGGAAGTTCACCAACTATAACCATTTGTGCAAGTGCGATTCTAATTGAATCATTATCAAATTTCCATGTGCCAATGACACTAGTTTGGGTGATATTTTCATTATCTAAAGGAGCTCCCCCCAAATTACTAACAGCTTTCAGAGTTAAGAGTGTCTGCCTAATATTCAAATTTTGTGGTATTTTTACACAATGCAAACATGATTTTTTAAGGAAGATGTGCCATGCTTTTTGGAATGAGCATTAATTTTAGCAGCACAATAAAGGCACTTACCCTTTTGCACTACACCATGCTCATCTTTTAGTCTCTTAAAAAACTGCCAGATAACAGATTTAGGTTCAGTCTCTTTTCTTTTTCTTTTTCTTTTTTGTACAGGAACTTTGGCCTGAGTCTGCTGAACAATTGCAGCAGGAGTTACTTCCACCTGATTGGCCTCAACAGCTATAGAGCTTTCAGGGACACCAATGCCATTATTACTGCCACTGGATGTTTCCATCTATTGCATTTCCAAAATAAAACATGAACAAATAAAAGGTATTAGGAAGTTCCAACAAATTTATTATGTAATAAAAGGCAAAAAAAATACGAGAAACTCAACAAATACCAAAAATATACCGTTAATATATAGCAGACTCTGTGTACCAACTGTCCAACAGATAGAACTGAGCAGGAATAATCTGCTCCCACCCTTTTTCTTTTATGAAGTTATAACTTAATAGCTTCAAGTTTTCACTTTCAGCTTCCACCCTTTTCAGAGTTATAACTTAAAGCTTTAAGCTTCCACCATTTAAAATCCCTCAACACTACAGACACAATCACACAAAACAGAACACACACAATTTTTATTTAAGCAAATTACTAAAAAAAAAATATTTTCTTATAACAGATCATAGAAAATAAGAACCAATAGATCGCAAAAATGCAATTTTCCCACTGAAACATACCCACAAGCAAAGTAAAACATGCCTAGAAACACACAAACACTCATAGACATAGATCGACAAAACCAAAGTCCATATGAGAATTGATTTATCACAGTCGTAGATCTAGACAAGAAACAAAAAAAAAAGTTAATATCATGTTCATTTACATGCATGCATCTCATTTTTTATAACAAAATTTTAGATCGACTAACAGGGTGGAGTGAAAAGACAGATCTATAAAAAAAATAATAAATATTAGATCTATAAAAATATAAACTAGATAACAATCGAATATTAGATGAAAAATTCCTTCACAAACCATATCGAACTTTTTAAAGATAAAATCAAAACAAAATTTGATTTTGCATGTAAATAATTACTAAAAATATAAACCATAAAAAATTTTTGATTTTGCATGTAAATAATTAATAAAAATATAAACTAGATCTATACAAAAAATCCACTTTCCATGTAAATCAAAAGATAAAAAAGTAAAACCCATATGAAACGTTGATAATAAACCATAAAGCTTCCACCAACTCTTTAAAATTAATGAGATCATGTTAATCATCAAAGAAATAAACGCAGAATCAAGAAATTACCAATACAAACAGATATGAAATAATGAATATGATGTGTTTGTTTGTTTTATGTTTAAGGAAAAGATACTGAAAGTAATCAAAACTATTACTTTGAGATTGAGAGACCAAAATCAGAGACAAGTGAGTGATTAGGGTTAGGGTTACAGTTACAGAAGATAAACAATTAGATTAGGATTAGAGGGGATGAGAAGAAGAAGATAAAGGATTAGGGTTAGGGTTAGAGACAGAGAGGAGAGAAGAGGACGACTGCTGCAAGGAGGAGAGAAATGAGGGAAAATAATAGGAGGGATAGAGTTTTTTTCTTTTATAGTCTCACCCCTTCAAAACGACGTCGCCTACTATATATATATATATATATTGAAAACTTAGGTCGGTTCAGTTGAATATTAAATCATCCCAAACCGATAACCGAAAATCAATATTACCCATATCTCCAAACGGATCCGCTCTTCAGTCAATTTCAAAAACCGAACTATGTCCAATTTTCAATTCAAGTCGGTTCAAAAAATCGAACAGGGTCGATTTCTGTTCAGCCCTACAGACAATTATCTCTCAGTTAAAAAAAGAAAAGGGAAATTTCGATAGTTGTCCCAGGGCTCACATGATCTCACGTTTAGAAAGACGCACACGTGTCCAGTGGAGTAGTCCAATGCTAATGTGCGCTCCTGAGGACCGTCCAACCATTTCTTTGTCGCTACGCGGAGAAAAAAATAATAATAAAATAAAAGCTGTGATTGTGAAACAGGAAGCAAAGGAAAAGTGATACGAGCAATCCTTGTAACGGTTTTTTTGTTAAAAAAAATATTGAGTAGCTGATGTTGCTTCTTTTCTATACCGAATAATCACAAAAAAATTTAATTATTTTAAATTTTAAATTTTAAATTTTATAATTTTATAATATTTATTTTCTCCATTAAAATGAAAATTTTATTTAAAAATTAAATTTATTATTATTTAAATTAATACATTTAAATTTTATTATATTACATAAATTTTAATTATTAAAACTCAAAATTTTCATTTGTTATCACTTTAACTGCTGATTGGACTATTAAAATGAGTTGTTAGCTGTCTTTATTTTATAATCTAATAATTTAGATGATAATATTATCCGGTGAGATCATACATACGTTGAATATCTCCCTCTTTACCTCCCAGTTCTTAAACAAAAAAAGATCTAGCAGTTAGCAGCTAATAGAATGGCGATGGAATATTAAACTGGGTGCAGGTGTTGGCTCCTATTGGCTATCACTATATTTGATTGGATTAAATATCAAATGAAATCGTCAAAATGGTAAAGGTGCTGTTTGGACCACTATTTTCTTTAACATTTTAAAGGTTTCATACTCCCAATGGGCTGCCAAACAGTCCCTTAGGTCCCACCACCTACATTTTCCCCACCCACCCCACCCCACCCAATCCCTTTTATACACGGCATAAAATTAGCTGAATTTTTTTATATAAATATTTTATTGTAAAAGATTTTATGTCATATTAATATTTTGAAATTTTATTTCGAAATATTATATCACATTTAAATTTATAATATATATTTTAAATATTTTATATTTAATTAATAAAAGTCCACTTATATAGTACAAAATAATGAGGGTTCACAACTACTGCCAACATAACTTGACAATATAAATTAGTTAGTAGTTATTATATATGTCCACTTTATATATTGGATTATTCCCTTCGTGCCAAATTAAATAATATTAATAATAATAATAATAATAATTAACTTTTTAAAAAATGATTAATAGTTCACAAAAAAATTGAGTTGTTCGGATGTTAATTTTGCGATAATTAATGGTTTTATAATGTATTCTAGACCAAGTGGTCCAAATTCAAAAATGCTAGAAAAATGGCTTGAGAATGTTTAACATTGACTTAGGGAGTTTGAAGTGTACTTATTTTTCAAAAATGTTTTGACTTAAATTAGTGTACATGTAGCTCCTTTTTAAACCACTATTTTTTTTAACAAGTGATAGTTTTATATTGTGATGGTTTGAAATTAAATTCATAATCTCAAAAAGAAAGAAATTTTTGTCATTAAACTACTCAACTTTCGGCATTTGCTATTAATATATAATCTTATATATTTTTTCTTTTTCTACATATTTTTCTCAGACCATTTCCAACCAAAAATACAAAGTTGGAGTAATTTCTGCACTATTTTTTATTTGATCTCCAACCTATAATACCAATTTTCACACTAAAAGGAATATTTTCTCTATATTCTTTTATATCTCTTATTTTTTATTATTTTCTTACTTTTTATTATCTTTAAAAATTACACTCATACTTTTTATTTTGTACATATTCATCACATTTAAATATTATTAATATTTATTTCTAAATAAAATATAATTAAATATGATATATGTAATTAATATAAATTTTAAAAATATAAATAATAATATATTCAACTAATTTTATATTTTGTTAATTAAAAAGTAAATAAAATAATTATTATGATAAAGAAAATAAAATAATATTAAGTTGAAATTGATCTAAATTATATTGCAAATGTAAAAGTAGAGGACTATTTTACGATTATAAATAAAGGAAAAGTACAATTTTCTACCCCGTGGTTTCACATTTTTACAAAGATGGTCATGTGTTTTTTTTTTTTTGACATTTTACTATCCTGAGTTTCTATCCGTTAACACATTAAAAAAAAATCAGTAACGCCGTTACACCTGCTGACGTGGCTTCCAGCCTCCCCAAAAAAAGGGAGATATACAATTTTGTACCATGTGGTTTGAGGTTTTGACACAGATGATCCTATATTATTTTTTTGTGACACTTTACTACTTTGAGTGTATAAATTTTGGGATATTGTAAGCACTCAATTTCTAGATGATGGAGTGTGGATGAGACAAATGACTCCAATGATGAAAATATTATAAATAGATTTTCAACATTTGAAGTTTGAAATTTCAAAAGTTTAATTGCATTTTCAAAAGAATTTAATTGGTTTTTTAAAGGACTTAATTTGTAAAATTTTATTTCTTTTAGGGGTTTTTTGTAATTAAAAATTAAAAAAAGAGTAAAAGAACCGATCGGAATTACATAATCCTGATTGAGATTATGTTGTTCCGATTGTGTTCTGTTTGTGTTTTTTTTTTTTTTAGTAAATAAAAATTATTTTTCTGATTTTTGATTGATCGGATGATGTGATAAATCTATTTTCTAGGATTTATCTGGATTTTTCTAGAAATTAAAAGTCTTTATTAAACCAAAATTTTACTCTCATGTGAAGGGGAGAATTCACAGAAGGGTACGTGATTTGAGCTAGGGTTTTCTATGTAAACCCCAAAGTAAATTCTCGTGAAAAAGAAAAAAAAAAGAGGAGTTCTTTGGAGAAAAGATTTTTACACCACACACACACCAACATACACACAGACAAAAAATTCTTCTTTTTTCTTTTTTCATGTACTATTTTTTAAAGAGGCAGTAAATCTTTTGGAGAAGAACCACTCAATTATTGAAGATCTATTCAAAGCAACGATGATTTACACCACTCTGAGGAGCAAATCAATACTGCATTCGTTAAATCATCTCTTTTCTATTTTTTATTTCATTTGATTTTTAGTATTTGATTTGATTTGATTTGATTTTGATTCTTAATTTTGTTTAATTACTAATCCATATTTGTTCTGTTTTTGTGTATTTATGATGATGGATGGGTGACATGAACACATGGAGAAAACCTATAGAGAACTCATAAAGGCCCATGGAATGCCATGAATTTTAATTGTGTACTTGAATTTAGTTTTTTAGGGTTTATTTAATTTTTAGTTATTTTGTTGTTTATTTTATTTTATGTTTTATTTTTTTGGGGTTTGTACTTAATTAACTATTTTGTATTGTAGATCATTATAACAGCCCCAATAGTGAGAATAATGGATTTACTTGTGTGATATGTGATTTATTTTGTTCAATTGGTTAGTAATTAGGATAAATTTGGTAAACTCTAATAAAATTAATGGTGATTTTAGATTAATTTTAGGTTGCATGTTAATTAAATTAGGGTTAGACATTATTAAATATATATTTTAATTGTTTGGTTTATTTTAATTATTATTTTTGCTTTGTTTATTTCCTTGATTTGTATGATCATTCGTTTTCTTTATTTTCTTTGCTTTAGGTTAAATCATTAGATTCATCTAATCATTAAATAGGCTTAATAATTTAATTAAGTTTTGGATTTGAATTAAATGAAGTTTAGGCTCATAATTAATTAGATTTTAGGTTAGAGAAGCATTTAGGCCCGCTTAGTTACTTTAGACATAGGCCCTCTTTAGTTAATAAAATTAATTTAGACATAGCTCATTAATTAAGCTCTTTTCATTATTTTTAGAATTAAGGCCATTTAGATTTAAAACTTGTAGATTTAGACCCACTAATTTAAGTTTTCATAATTTGTAAACTTAGGCCTATTTTAGAAATAAAATAAATAGACTTACGTTCATTTAAATAAAATTGAGTAGGAATTAGGGCTATTAACTTTAGTTTCATTTAAATAAAATTGAGTAAGAATTAGGGCTATTAACTTTAGGTTCATTTGTAAATTAAAATATGTAAACTTAGCTCACTTTAATTAAAAATATATAGATTAAACTAACCTAGGGTTGATGTGCTTTGTATGAATGCATTTCTTATGTTTTTTCATGATTGGTTATCTTTGGGATTGATAGATTTTTAATTAGGATTTATATGAAATTGCATGTAATTAGAGGGTGAGATAGTAATTCATAAACTAATTCTAAATGAACACGAGACTAAAAGAAGTTGGTATTCTGTATCCAGAACTCCTGGTTGTGGTGCTAGCTTATATTAGAGAATCGAGTTATCATCACCTTCGATTTGTTCCAGTTATTACCTTAGGTGGCAACTCCTCATCTCCACGCCATGTCTTTGTGACAATGGTTAGTGTGTTCCCTAGAGCCTTGAGCTCAAATAATGTCGCGGTTATAATAAACTTGGAAGCGGGCTAAACTCCGCCGTCTACAGATATATTCTTATTCTCTTGCTTTGCTTTCTTTCTTCCTATGAACCACTTGCTGCTGGATCACCACCACAAGCCATTGCCATCGCCGGAAGTCGCTGCCAAGTCCTTGCCGTCATCTACGCTGGCCAAAGCTTCCCCATTGCCAGTTGTCCATCAACGAAGGAGTTGGGTGCATAGGAGATCGCGAGGTTGCTGCGAAAGAGCTGACATGGCACGAAGGAGTTGGCTTGAAATAATTTCTCTGGTTGAGATAGAAATTTGGGACCATTGCTTTAGGCCAAATTTAGTTAAAGATTTTCTCATAAATCTCTCCTCCTCCCCACTCTTTGAGCCACGTTGTTCCTAAAAAAATTAATTAAGTTTTTTTTGACATAAGCCATATGCTGGAAGCCACATCAGCACACTTTAAGCCACGTTAGCACGCCACGTCAGTAGGTGTAACGACGTTACTGATTTTTTCCTTTATGTGTTAACGGACATACACTCATGATAGTAAAGTGTCATAAAAAAAATAACCCAAAATCATCTGTGTCAAAATCTCAAACCACAAGGTACAAAATTGTACTTTCACCTTTTTTCTTTTGGAGTTCAAAGCCACATCAGCATGCCACATCAGAAGATATAACGACGCTACTGACTTTTTCCTTAATGTATTAACGGACATAAACTCAAGGTAGTAAAATATCACGAAAAATAACACAAGACCATTTGTATCAAAACTTTAAACCCCATTGTACAAAATTGTACTTTTTTCAATAAATAATTTAAAAAATAATGAATAGTATTTGGTGTTGGTGAATAATGCACATCAAAATTGATGTGACACTGTTCATCAACCAAATTTACTGTTGAATCTGGCATGAAATTGGAGCTATTCCACCCTAAAATTCAACGATGGCGTTGGAGATAGCCTTACATTTATATAGGTAAATTCATTATAATCATAATATTTTATATGTTTAACTTTCATGACAATCAAATAATTCCAATTGATTTCTTGAGTTTCAAATAATTTATTAAAATGAATTTAGACATATTTATATGGGCCTGTTGCAATATTTAATTTTTAAATTTATCAAACTCCATTTATTATAGTTTAAGCAAAAAAAAAATTCAAATTTTACAAAATACTCATCACAAAAATAATAAATTTCATAAAATACTAATAAATAGAGATATTCAAAATCAGAATATCTTCTACTCCTCACATTGACCAACCAAGCCAGTCAGGTCTGGTTGACACTTTATTTATTTCATTTACCATAATAGTTGTATAATAAGGATAAGTTTTTTTTTTCTTAAAACAAAATATTGTAACTAGACCAAAAACGATATTCCTTATGCAAAAAAACAGCAGCACATATAAAACTCTATTGTTTATGTACCGTTTAATAGCTAGAATATTTTCCCTCAAAAAAAAAAAAGCTAGAATATTTAGTGGATCAAAATTAATATACTTATAGAAATTAGAAATATTAACATAGTAAATTTATAAAATTAGTAGTCGTGAATTCGTATTTATGCCAACTGTAAATAACATATATTTTTTAAAAAAAATAATTAAATAATTTTAATAAATTAAAACTATAATTTAATCAAATACAATAATGAGAACTTAAAAGGTTGTTACAATAATTTTATTTATTTTTGTTAAGAGTACATATATATTTTAAGTATGTATAGTAATTGTTATGATAGTGGGCGTATATAAGGCTTTGAGGCGTGATAAAATCACTTTCTTTTAAGCGTTTATTGTTCCTACTATATGTTTGCTCTGGGTTTTTGATGGCAAAATACTTTCATAATACAACAAAACTTGAAAACTTAGATAGCAAAAACTCTTAAGTTTTCCCAAGAACCTTTCAAGCATATATAGAATAAATGCAAGAGAAAGAATAAAAGAAGTTCATCATAATTTAAATGTGCAGGAGATGTGTATTTATAGGGTTATATGTATCTTTTAATTTGAGATACAATGAAAGATCATAACCATTCATTGAATAGTTGCAACTCAAAACAAGTTGTTCATATATTTTTTTCAAAATACACCTAAATACACAATCGTGTCTCAGGTCGTGTCTATATTCCTGCCCATGTTTGTTTCTGGAAGATTGAAACTCGTCGAACACGGTTTGGAACACGCTTGTATTTCATACTATATAGCTATCTGGATGAAATGCTTGTTAGATATATAATTTGGAACATGCCTATGCTTCTAACTGTGTCAGCCACTACTTATATCAAATTAGGGCTAAACATGGGACGGAGAAAATACCGAACTAAGCTGAAATATCGAACCAAAAGATATTAAAACCATACCAAACCGAATAATTTTAACTTCAAACTGAATTTTATGACTAATTTGGTATGATACTGTAGATTTACAAAAAACCGAATCGAGAATCGTACCAAAACCATACCGAATCCAAAATTCAATATAGTACAGAATTTTAATTCAATAAATAATGTATAAATATTGATAAATAATTGCAAAATTAATTATATACTTTTCATTATAATATCAAGTAATATATTATTACTAAGTAACATATGTATAATAATATATGATAAAAATTAATATGTTTTGTGTTAAAAATATAATAAATAGATTGTTAAGATAGTATTTTTATTAATTTTATTATCATTAATTATCGTTAATACAAGCTGAACTTAAAATATGAAAAGAAAAAATTTAAGTTGTATAATTTCAAATAATTCAACTAACGAATAAGAATGTACAATGTCCATTACAACACAATGTAAACATAAAATATGAAAAATAAGAAAACTATTATTATTATCAACAAGAAGTAAAATTGTGTAATACCCATTATATTTCAATTTAAACTAAACATGTGAAAATAAGAATATATGATTTCAAATTTTATAATTTATTAATTACAATATATTGTTATTGTTATATTTCATAATTTATTAATTATTATTTTTAGTAAGTAATCTAATCTTATTGATATTATTTAAAATTAATGAATTAAATAATAGATAATCAAAATGATGTAATTTTGTCCAAAACTGGATCACTTTCATTAAAATAAATAGTGACCTTACAGATAAATAAAATAAAAGCCATTTGGGCAAACATATAATTATAATAATTTGTATAGATTTTTTTATTTTTATGGTTTATATTGTATTTTTTAATAGTTTTTAACTATAATACTGTGTAAACATATAACTATAATATTTTTTTAATGGTTCATTTTTTTTTTGTCAACAATGGTTTATATTGTATTAATTACAAAAATTAATACATTCCTACTTTTTTTTTAGTATTAAATATAAACTCAATTAATAATATAAATTTGTATATAACATAAATCTCCAGATCTCCGTTTTGAGCCAAATCATACCGATCCGTTCCAAAAGAATCGAAACATCGTATCGAACCGTCTCGAAAAATGGGATGGTACCAGTATAGAGTTTTCTAAATCTGGTACTGTTAGAAAATAAATAAAAGATAATACTATGTACAAAGAACAAATTGTGTATAAACTTGGTTTTGTGTGTGAGAAATCACTGTCCTTCAGGATTTTTGCCCCCCACTATTTGACAATCCCTTTCAGGATTCACAAAACCATTTGAGAGATAAGATTAACTTAAATCAATATCCCAAAAATTTGTAGACCGATCGATGAAGAGACATGTCCATTCTGGAAAAGAACGTTAAATTGTAGTTTCAGTTTTAGGAAGAAACTGACTTTAAAAAAAATTAATAATAATAATAATAATTATTATTATAATTAATATGCAGAGAAATTAATAAAAATAAATAAAAATTTGGACTTATCAACCAGTCCAAGTCCAATCTTTGACTAATATAAATAATATATTTAAGCCTTTATAGGCCCATGGAGCTTGATGCTCTTGTAATGATTTACAAGAAATATTATTATAAACACTTAAAGGCTTCTCTACAAAAATAATGTGGGATACATATACATGCCTCTTCTTACTTTCATTACTAACTATTCCAACAATCCCCCACTTAGTTAGTAATAAGAATAAATAAACAATCTACCATTAATTATTTATGTATAGAGTAGGTATCTTTTGATTTAAACCTACTGTTAGTTCAAACGTTTCAAAATCTTAATGAAATTGATAGTTCTAGATAATTAAACTACAATTCCAATATATCAAGATCGTAAATATTATACACATATATAATACATGAAATCTCTTATATATTTACCGTGAGCTTTAACACAGAAATTATGGCCTTGTGCTACCTCCTGAATTCATGAACACTTATAAAATTTTATTTACCAACTTTTGATTGAAGAGGCACCACTTCTTGTGTTCACATAGGTGAAGTTTTCCTTAAAATCTAAAATTTTAGATTTCCTATTTCTTGATTGATCCAAGATTAAACTTCATTAAGAATAATTATATTCAGCCTTATGTTAGTTAAGTACTATGTATCCTAGTACTCGAAACTATCACTTGAAATAATTTGTTATTACCTATTAAACCTTTAAAATTGTTGAGCAATGATAAATGTAAGGTTCCTATTGTTAGTGACAAGTCATAATAGCTTAAGACCCATTTCATAAGATGTACTCTTTACCATGTCTCTCGAGAGTCCTTTAGTTAATGGGTTAGCTAAATTCTTTCCAGACTTAACATAGACAACTGTAACTATCCCATCAGATATCATTTGTCTAACATATTCATGTCTTAATGCAATATGTCTAGATTTTCCATTATAAATCTAGCTAAAAGCTCTAAACATAGTTGCTTGACTATCACGATGTAAAGAGATCGCTGACATAGGTTATGGCCACAATTTAATAGCTAACAACATGTTTCTTAGCTCTTTACAAGCTACAACTAGAGCTATAAACTCAGATTCCATAGTGGAATTAGTTATACATGTTTATTTCTTACACGCCCAAGATATAGCTCCTCCACCCAATGTAAAGATCCAACTAGATGTGGATTTATTATCATTTATACTAGTTATCCAACTAGCATCTAAATAAGCTTCTAATACTGATGGAAAACCATTATATGTTAAAGCTAAAGCTTTATTCCTTTTAAGATAACCAAAAATTCTTGCAATAGCTTTCTAATGTTCAGTACTAGGATTATGAGTATCTCTTAAAAGTTTACAAACAGCAAAAGCAATATCATGTCGAGTGCAATGGATGACATACATTAAACTACCAATAGCACTAGTATAAGATAATTGACTAACAGGCCTACCTTCATTATCTGTTAACTTATTTGAAACATCATATGGGGTATTAAATTATTTAATCCCTAAATGATTAAATTTGGAGAGAATTTTATCAATATAATGTTGTTGGCTTAAAGCGAAATTTCCATGATGTTGCTTAACCTTGATGCCTAAAATTGTATCAACCTCTCCCAAATCTTTCATTTGAAACTGTGATGTTAAATATTTCTTCGTGTCATTTATTCCTTGCATATTAGTTCCTATAATTAGCATGTCATCTACATAAAGACATACTATTACTCCATAATCTTTTGTGAACTTAGAATAAATGCACCTACCTACTCCATTATGACAAAAACCATGTGATAAAATGACATTATCAAATTTTTCATGCCATTGTTTAGGAGCTTGCTTAAGCCCATATAAAGACTTAATTAATTTACAAACTTTCCTTTCGTTTCTAGGAAGTATAAACCTTTCTGGTTGGTCTATACAAATTTCTTCATTAAGATCACTATTTAAAAATGTTGTTTTAACATCCATTTAATGAATATAAAGCTTATATATTGAAGCTAATGCAAACAAGACTCTTATAGATGAAATTCTTGCAACTGGAGCGTAGGTATCAAAATAATCAATACCTTCTTTTTGTCTAAAACCTTTAACTACTAGTCTTGCTTTAAAAGTTTATAATAAACCATCTGTATTATATGTCTTACGAAAAACCCATTTATAACCAATTGGTCAAGTACTAGAGGGTAAATCAGCTAACACCCATGTACCATTTGAAAGAAGAGAATCCTTTTCATCATTTACTGCTTCTTTTCAAAATGTTAAATCTCTTAAAACCATAGTTTCAGTGTATATTTTCGGATCTTCTTCAAATGCAAAACCATAGGTATCTTGTTTAAAACTTCATCTCTACTTCCTTCAACTAAAAATACTATTGCTTGAGAGGATATAAAATCTGAACCGAAATTCTTTTCTTTTCTTATTCTTTTACTTCTCCTAGGTTGACTAAGAGGTAAATTTTCAATTCATTTCCCAGTTGGTTATTGACTTAAATTCATGGAATTATCAAGTATTATTGGAGGTAAAACAGAATCATCCATTTGAGGATTAATAATGAATCTCCAAGAAACTTTGTTTCCATAAATTTTACATCTCTAGATTCCACAATTACATTAGAATCTAAATATAAAAGCCGGTAAGCTTTTGAATTTTTAGCATATCCTACAAAAACACTTTTAAGAGCTCTTGGACCTAACTTGGTTCTTTTGGGGTCCGTAACTATATAATAAGCTATACAGCCCCATACTCTTAAATAATTTAAATTTGGTTGTCTACCTTTCCATGCCTCATAGGATGACATCTTTGTTTTTTTTATGGAATCCGGTTATGTACATGACATGCTGTTAATAAAGCTGCTCCCCACAAATTCATAAGTAATTTAGAATGTAAAAGCATGACATTAATCATATCCACCAAGGTTCTATTTTTATGCTCAGCCAAACCGTTTTATTGTGGGGTGTAGGGAGCACTGGTTTGATGAATTAATCCATTTTCTTCACAAAAATATGAAAATTCATATGGAAAATATTCACCTCCACGATCACTACGTAGGATTTTAATTTTCCTTCCCAACTGATTTTCAACTAATGCTTTATAACACTTGAACATATCAAAAGCTTGATCTTTTATTTTCATTAAATATACATATGTAAATCTTGAGTGATCATCTATAATAGTAATAAAATATATGTTGCCTCCTCTAGTTAAATGACCATTTAATTCACATATGTCAGAATGAACAAGTTCAAGTAATTTTGTATTGGTTTCAATCTTTGGAAAAGGTTTATTAACCATTTTTGCTTGTATACATATTTCACATTTATCTAGTTTATTATTTTCACATGTTATCAATTTATGTTTTGACATAAAATTTATTGATCTAAAATTAACATGTGATAAACTAGCATGCCATAAATTTAAAGAAGACTCAAGCATATAAATAGAAATAATAAATGTATTAATACTCAATTTGAACATGCCATCATAAGAATATCCTTGTCCAACAAATACACCATTTTTAGAAAGAATATTTTTTTCTACTTCTAAAACAACCTTTAATCCTTTTTTGGACAATAAACTTGCAGAAACCAGATTCTTCCTAACATCAGGAACATGGAAAACATTCATCAACACCAATTTCCTGCCAGAAGTAAATTGGAGTTCAACAGTCCCTTTGCCATGCACTTTTGCTATGTCATTGTTGCCCATCAAGACCTTTTGATCATTTGAAACAACTTCATAATTCTTGAATAAATTTATGTCATTGCAAATGTGCACTGTTGCACTAGAATCATACCACCAATCTATTGTTTTGTTCATCATTGTCATGTTGCATTCTGTTATCTTACTGATATTTAAACTAGCAACCATGGCAATAGTTTCTGCAGGACTTGGTGTTTTTTCAACAATATTAGCCTTCTTTTTGTTACCAGCATTCTCTTCCATCTTTAATTTCTTATAGAACCTGCACTCTTCCTTAAAATGGCATTTTTTACCACAGAAAAAACATGATTTGTTTTTCTTATTGTTGGCAATATTCTCATTTAACAATTCAACATGCTTCCTCTTAAAACCATATTTAATTCCTGGTTTTACAGATTTCTTAGTGCTAGACTCAATATTATTCACTTTAGAACCATATTGTAAAGCAAACTTATTATCATGAAAACGAGTTCCTTCTTTAATCCTAATGTGCTTTACAAGTTGATCTATAGTGAAATCTTCAGAAGTGTGTAAAAGTTTCTTTCTATAATCATTCCAAGTGGTTGGCAATTTTGCAATCTCAACAACCACTTGTAATGGTTCAAACACTTCAATTTTCAAATCCTTAAGTCTAGACACTAACACAAGTAATTCATCTACTTGGTCCATGACAGATTTATCATCCAACATTTGAAACTCAAAAAATTTCATACTTAAGAAACTATCCGTACCTTATTTTTCAGATGTGTATGTGTTCTTCAATGCAGTCCAAATTTCCTGTGGGGACTAAATTGAACGAAACAGGTCATAAAGTCTATCAGACAATGAATTCAAAATATATCCCCTACAGCGTATTTCATCTTCTATGCATTTCTTGCGAGATACTTTGATATCTTCATTCTTTCCCTCAGATTGTTTTGGAATTGCTGGTAAATTCGAACTCAATAAATAAGCAACTCTAAGTTCTGTAAGTAGAAAGAATAATTGTCCTTCCAACAGGTGAAATTAGTTCCATCAAAATGATTGAGTTTGAATACATCGGGATTGAACATCTTGTTAACCATAGAATCACCAACAGTCTCCATTGTGTTCAAAATTCCTAAAGATTGTTAGAAAATAAATAAAAGATAATACTGTGTATAAAGAACGAATTATGTATAAACTTGGTTTTGTGTGTGAGAAATCACTGTCCTTTAGGATTTTTGCTCCCATTATTTGACAATTCCTTTCAGGATTCACAAAACCATTTGAGAGATAAGATTAACTTAAATCAATATCCCTCCCCAAAAATATGTACGAAAATTTGTAGACCGACCGATGAAGAGACATGTCCCTTATGGAAAAGAACGTTAAATTGTAGTTTCAGTTTTGGGAGGAAACTGACTTTAAAAAAATTAATAATAATAATAATAATAATAATAATAATTATAATTAATGTGCAGGGAAATTAATGAAAAAAATAAAAATTTGGACTTATCAAACAGTCCAAGTCCAAGTCCAAGTCCAATCTTTGATCAATATAAATATTATATTTAAGTCTTTATAGGCCCATGGAGCTTGATGCTCTTATAATGATTTACAAGAAATACTATTATAAACACTTAAAGGCTTCTCTACAAAAACAATGTGGGATACAGATACATGTCTCTTCTTACTTTCATAACTAATTATTTCAACAGGTACTAGTACTGGAGATTTTATTTTTAAAATCCCTAAAATTTGGTATGGTTCTGAAGATTAAATTCCCGGATTCCCCCGTACCATGTACACCCTTACATCAAATACACTCAACACGGCCATGTACACACTTGTGTTGTTCTCCAACATGTTTTCATAAAAAAAACAAAGTGACATACATATTTCTCTTGTATTTATATACTTTGTACTTCAAACTATATACATTAAATTATTTAAACAATAATAATAATAATTGAATAAATAAAATAAAATAAATATAGAAATTAGTTAAAAGAATTTTTTAGTTATAATAAAAGACATATTTTTTTATAGAAAGAAAGAGTAATATTTTAGATGTAATGAAGTTACAGTGTTTTACAAAAAATAGAACATGTGAAGTTTAAAGTAAATTTTTTTATATTTATCATAGAAAAATATTATGAATTTTAATAACTCAACATATAAGCATTTAGGGGTGAATGTTGAGTTATAAAAAGGAACTTTGGAGCTCAATATTTAATATATACTAGCCATCAATTTTGCACTTGGCACAGACAATAAATAATATATCTATTTTAAAATTATTTTGAAAATAAAAAATTAAATAATTTTAATAAATTATAAATTAATCAAATAATTTATAAAAGTAAACACTTATCGAATCATTGTAACAATTTTATTTGGTTATTTTTTATTAAGAGTACATATATTTTTAATACACATGGTGGATATTTTTAAGTTAAATAAAAAGATGAAAAGGTATTTTTAGTTTAATAAAATACATGTGTTTTAGGTAAAGTAAAAGACATATTTTTTGATGGAATAAAATAATGGTGGATATAATAGAATTATAGTGTTTTAGATGATAGAAAATGTATATTTTAAAATAAGAAATTTTTATATTTTTTATAAAAAAATATTGTAAATTTTAAAAATTTGACACATAAATTTTTAGGATTGAATGTTAAAATTATGAAAAAAAATATTTGTCAAATTTTGCTCAATATTTAACAAATATATATATATATATATTGAGACAAATGCATTAGAAAATCACATTTATATATTTAAGGCCGCGAAGCTAAGATAAAACTGAATATTTATTCTTTTATTATATGAAAAATTGATACATTAATCAAAATATATTTCAAACCTTTGAACATTATTCAAATAGTGGTTAACAGTCAAGTGATAATTGTATAAATTATTATATAGTTAAATGGGTCACCAAATCACAAATCAAATTTCATGCACTTGGAACTTTTGTAAATTGTATATCATATCGTAATCAATTAATTGATGACTTTATCTTCCCTCCATTAAACATGCCAAAGGTTAAGTGATTTTCAACACATTATTTGTTTATAATATGTTTCTATTTTAATATATTCCCACTCTTCTCACACTCTCCAAAAGCCATCTTATTTCCTTTATACTTTTCTGCTCTGTCTCTCTCTCTATGTGTATAGGAAAAAGCCATATTAGAGACACCTTTTTTGTTTGTACAATTCATTAAGCAATTATATGGATTATTCACATTAAATTTGCTTACTTTTTGATGCTATGATCATAAACCCTTTTACTTAGATTTTGTTTCAGTCTCTCTCTTCTCTCTTTCATATATAACTATAATTAGTTGTTTATCGTGCATTTCACGGATTACAGATAATATGTATTATTAAAATAAATAATTTTAATAAATTATATATTATAAATTAATCAAAACTTAAAAATTTATTATAATAATTTTATTTGGTTATTTTTTATTAATAAAAATAAAAATTAATAAAGAATCTAAAATAAAAATAATAATTAAATAAAGGACTTAATATTAATTAATTTAAATTAAATTTTAAAATTAAAAAATTTACAATGAATGAAAAGGAATATATATATATATATATATATAGGATAACTGATGAACATAAATCATCATAAGTAGTTACATATAATCATTAATTAGGTATACTGTTGATAAAAAGAAAAAATAATCATAAATAATAATGATCTAGAAAAGTACAACGAAAAATTAAATAGTATTGTATTGACCTAATTTCAGAATTGAGTGAAAGTAATGAGCATGTCAAGATAAAAGGATTAATTGATTGTGCTTTAAATCTTGAATTTTGGACTCAAAATGACATAACTCATATGAAACGATGATGCAATTCTTATAGAACTGAATGCATATTCATGTATAAGAAGGTTTCTAATTTTTTATGGATGTAGTTCAAGATTAAAAAAAAAAGAGATAATTGCAATGAAAATAAAAAGAAAAGAAAGCAATTGATTACGAGTTATTAGATTTGTATTGAGACATATATAATAGTTTGTTAGATTAGTATTTGAGTAATTTGAGGTTGAAAGAATTTAAATATTATTAGGTTAGTACAAAGTATTGTAATAGAAATGGAATAAAATTTCAAATGTGATTACATTTTTTTAATATTTCATTTCAAAAATATTATAATTTTTTTAAAAAAATATTAAAATATAAAAAATTTTAAAATTCAACATTT
>CATIWM010602967.1:0-12076 GCA_949671775.1 Mallotus repandus | reverse complement strand
TTATATATTAATTTAAATTTACATTATTACTTAATATTAATATTTATTTATTACTTCAAAATAAAAATATTAACACAACTTTGTATTATCCTAGAGAATTATTATTTGTTAGTTATAGATATTATGCTATTTAAATTAGGGTTAAATGCACATTAATAAATATTTAATGAATATTGTATAATAATTTAATTATTAATTAAAACTATGTTATAATATGTAATGTTTCATATTACTTAATACATATATAATTAGTATTTAATGGTATAATTAACAATTCTAAATCATTATATAACATTTAAATTGCTTATAGTATCAAAACTATGTAGTTTTGAATCAACACTAACACTAATATCACATCAAAATAAGATCCATATGAAATTTTAAACTAATATTTATATCAATATGAAATAATAATTATTTAAACTTCAAAATAAATATGAAATTTTCACAGTTTAAAAATAATATTTTTAAAAAATAATACATATATTTTAGAAATAAAATAAACATTAATTAATATTTTTAAACATGATTAAATTTTGAATCAAATGAAAATAAAAATTTAAAATTCATAATTCCGTCGCTAAAATAGCGACAAAAATGTAAATCCGTCGTAAAAATAGTGACGGAAAACAAATCCATTACTAATTCATCTTTAAGTTAGTGACAGATTTAAGCGACAGATTTAAAATAGTGACGGATTTATATTTCCATCGCTAAAATATCGATTAATTTGTTTAGCGATGGATTCAAATTTTCGTTGCTAAATTAAATCAATTTATTTTTTTAAATACATTCCGTCGCTAAAATTATTATTCCGTCGCTAATCAATCGCTATTTTATGACGGAAAATATATGTCGCTAAATCGGTAAATTCTTATAGTGAAGTTTGTTCGCGAGCTAGCTCATGAGCCTGTGAACGAGTCTGTTCGAGAACTTAAATGAGTCGAACTTAAGGTAGCTTGGACTCGGCTCGTTTAGTTTATGAGCCTCAAAATGGAGTTTAGGCTCAGCTCATTTAACTTAACAAACGAATTCAAACGAATTTTTTTTTAGCCGAGCTCCGAATGAATCATGAACCGTTCAGCTCGGTTACACCCTTAGTATGGGTACTTGTTTCCACCAAGAATATAAACTCATAAGCTTGACTTTATTTCGCCATAAAAAAAAATTTCATCATAGTTACTTTTTTTTGAGTGTGAAGCAGTGTCAAACCAAAATACCCAAAATTGCTAAGTAGAATTTGTGCTCTATAAATGATGGCACCATCAAGTAGATAAATGAGAGACACATTTCTACCCCCCAAGAAAAACAACAACGTTTCAAGCTAGTTATCCTAACTAAAATCTCTTGCTTGTGATAGATAAGATTTTATGCCTTAATTTGCTATTGGAATACCAAAGAGACTACACTCATATAAAGATACTTGTAAATCTTTTACATGAAATGAACACTAATAGAACAAAAGAAATTGAATCTATTTGATTTTCTATCAGTTGATGTACTTTTTTAATATTCATTGTGCAAAGGCTAGTAGTCAGTTTAGTGATATTTGAGTGTTTTGCACTAGTAGGAAAAAAAAGTGTAGTAACTAAAACTTGCATAGCCTAACACTATAAGTTCGAAGATGTGTTGAACTAAATTGTTGTGTTGTGTGTATTTATCTTTGGTTCCTTTCTAGTTCACAATATGCAATAGATGCAATGCAATAGCCACGGTGTCAATAAATAAATGTCTAGAAAATTTGTCAATAAAATGAATAATAGTAAAAAATGTATAAATTAGCAAAGCAACAACAAAAGCATAAGAAATCTAAAGAAATTCAAGAAAATTGAAGCTCAAAGCTACTAAACTATTAAAGTCTTAATCCTAAATTAATTGGGGTTGGCTATATATATGCAAGCACTTGAATTTGAGAAGTAAAAAAAAAAAGATTGAAGATGAAGCGATGTTTGTGTGCCTTAACCTCCATGATATGCATTACATCAACCTGTTAATCTTTAGTGGTTGGGCTGAACAGAATCTTATCAAATTATATGTATATACGAACCAAAAGAAAAAAAAAAGAACAAAAACTATATGTCAAAAAATGTAGTAAATTCCAAAAATTGCATTTCATTGAACAAGTCATCTTTATTACCACAAGTAAACTTAGAATTTCACTAGCATACAATATGCATTCAATCAATTAAACAACATATGAGAAAGAGAATGAAATGAATAAAGAAAACTATAAAAATTCATCATGGTCATTCTCACTATCATTTTCCAATATATCGCAAAGGGGTAAGAGGACATTGTTGGTGTTGGGATGCTCCTAGTTCACCCATTCTGACGTAGCAGAAGCTTAGAAAATTAGGGTTAAATATTGAATTTCCATTTGGTCTATGAATGCCCGAAAAAATAATCTTCTATTAATCTGTTTAGTCAAAGAATACCCAGAAAATAGGCATCTATAACATTTTGATTCATAAGAATACCAGGAAATAGGAGAAAATAGAAATCTCTATTAAGAATGATAAAAAAAACTGTAGAACATAAAAAAAAAAACAAATAAATACTAATAAGGGAAAAACCCTAAAAGAGAAATTGTAAAACTACCAAAAAACCCCAAAAACAAACATAAAAGTTCAAAGTAAAATTTGAACCCCTAAATGATGAATTTTGGGTTTGAAACTATAGTGTTACAGGCATAGCTGTAACACCCATCATAGAATTCTGAGTCAGCTTCATTTTGACATATTATGGGCCCGCAGTTCAATCGGGTTTGAAAGTTAGAACCTTTAGAAGCTGCATTGAGCAATTTAACATCTTTTCCCAAATCTAAACGCTACATATAATCCAGGGCTGTCTGGTCTGCATCACATTCCCACTACTCCTTTGGTTGCATAGCAATTCTTTTATGAGAAGGATAGAGAAGACGACTGCTCTTTGTCTAGTGATAAAAGACAGAATGGCATCCACTTTAGCTTCACACATTCAGTTACGACAAGGTTATGAAGAGAATTACAAATTAATTTGCATCTACAAATGCTCTTCAATTGTGGCAACCCTTTCAAGACAAACTTGCATAATTTTGGGAGGTAGAATGACTGAACATTACTAGGGTAAATGCCATTCCAATTTTCCCTTTCTGGTTGTACTTGCATCACTATTATCTCCTCTAAATTGACATAATCCTTCACTATAATCACTTCTAGGTTACGAAGCTTTGACCGTACCCAACAAGGGAACAACTTCTTCAAATTTGGACATTTAACCACATTTTCTTAAGATGAAAAAAAGGTACTAAAATTAGGAGGGGACAAGGGTAAGGTTGGCATTGGTGGAACAATTCCTTCTCCGTTAACCTCAAGGCTCTAAAACATGTAAATGGCTGGGAAGAAAGAAAAACAAGCATCCAATCCCATCACAATTGTTGATGTAAAATTACTTCAAGTTAGTAGCTTTTTCCAATAAAAATCTTCTTCCAACATGACAATGTTTAATTCCTAGATATTTAATATTTTTTGTAAAAGGCAAGGGATCTTCTGCACAGCTTATACTGTAGTCATAGAATTGCAGCTGTCCATGCCCTTTCTGACAAGATTCACCCTCATCTAAAGGGAAATACCTATCACTATTGTCTTATCAAATATGATGACTATATCTTAGCTGTTGAATGCCTTACATAGTTAGAGCAAACTTATTAAACTCACCAACATCATGGAAATGACATATCAAAGTTTTTAACTTCCTTAAACATGCTATTTCTTCTTCTTTAACTGTCACTTTTGGATCAACTATGAGGACTTGCAAATGGTAAAATTAGGTAATTTACTTGGCAATAAAACCTCTATTTTTGTTCTAATTAAATCAAGATATCTATGATTAAAAAGCATTTTTAATCCTTCAGGAATGTCAAAAAGTCCACTCTTATGGAAATACAACTTCTTCAATGCCCAAAGCTCCACTATCGATGGCACTTGCATTAGGCACTCATAATTCCTCAATAATAAAGCACTAAGACTAACCAAACATGAGATGGAATCCGGCAATTCTTCAATATTAGTATCAGGAAGATCAAGAACCTTAAGCCTATACAACTGCATAAAAAAAGAATATGAAATCCACCTCAATTTTGAATTTCTATATAGTAAGAGTGTTAAAAGATTGGGGAACTTGGTATATGCTTTGAAGGAATTTCCTTAATAGAATTATAAAAAAATGAAACCCTCATAAGATCTTTAGTCCAACTCTCCTTAATTATCGGGTAATTCTTCCAAACCTTTATGACCTTCAATTATAGTTTATGAACTCTCTTCCATTATTTGAACAGCCATATGCATAATCAAGTTATGCATTCTTACAAAACCATAAAAATTTGTAATAAGCAAACTTTTTTAAGTTTATTAAGCATAGATTTGTTCTTATCAAATTCTTCTTGTTGTTTTTGTTCCCTTTTATTATCTCTTCAGCTATCACTATAAAAAAAAAAGATAAGGGGATAACTAAAATTGTCTTGTAAACCTTAAAATATCGTCCCCAATAGTTTCAAGGACTATTTAAGTTGTCCCCATCTGTCGTCCCTATTACCTCCGTCATCAATTCTTTCAAGGACAAAATTTCAAATATTGTCCCTAATACAAGGGACGACAGTCATCCCCATCTTAGAAGACGACAGTTGTCTCCTAAGTTGGGGATGACAGTCGTACCCTAAGAAGGGACGACAGTCGTCCAAAAAATGCTAGGAGACAACAAGTCATCCTAAAAATGCTAGGAGACAACAAGTCATCCCTTAATATGGGGATGAAAAGTTGTCCCCATAAGTAGGGATGACTGTCATCCCCAAGATGATAAGGGACAACAAGTCGTCCCTTCGTATGAGGACGAAAAGTCATCCCTATAAGTAGGGATGACTATCATTCCTTAGTATCTTGGGGACAACATGTAGTCCCCTAATAATGGGACGACTGCTGTCTCCTAAAGTAGGTACGAATATCGTACCCACTATGAATAGGGGCAACAAAAGTCCATTAGGGGACGAATTTTGGTCCCTATAGATTTTATTATTGTGTCCAAATTTTTGTTAATTTATTAATTAATAATAGTAATAAATATTTAATGATTCATTATTTATAATGTGTTAAAGGATGAAAATGATAAATATTAATAATCAATTACGGAAATAATGATAATTTACATATAAAAAATTCAAAATACAAATTATAACAGTAATGATAAATATTACATCCATTATTATAAAAGTTAATAAAAAATTTACATAATATTGTAAGTTGTCTAATTCATGCATTGTTGAACATAGTAAAAAAAATTTTACAACGTAAAACTTATCTTTATAACTACAAATTTGATGACATGATTAAATGAACTTCTTGAAGCTTTACATGTTATCCTATAAAAAAATTGTGAAACAAACAAATACATAAGTAATAAAATTTAAATATTATTTACATAAAGTAGTGAAAAACTAGTTTTTTTACCTTTTTTTTTCCCAATTCTTGTTAATCATAAAAGTCGTGTAATTTGGCGAAGGACAACAATGTGATGTGTTATTTCTACAATAAACAAAACAAATTCATAATGAAAATAAAGTAAACATGAAACTAGTAACTGCACTGTTAGCTTCAAGAAGGAATAATCACCAGAAGGAAGAATTGTAACAAAAATCAACAATCACCTTCAAACTTGTTGTCATTAGATCCACTTTAGAACCAAAAATACCAATAAGCAAAAGAAAATACATTATAAGCTTTCATTCAGACATTTTATTAAACATTTGGTGTGTAGTACGAAGTCAAAGGCTAGAAACTAATTCAAAGCAAATTTTATAAATGCTAACATAAGGCAAGAAAAGTAAATGTAATGAAAACAAAGAATAGGAACAAGAACATATCCGTCCACCTACTTAGAAACTAAGGCAAGACTTATAAATGGCAAATCCACATAGGCAATAGGGAAATTGTTATCCTTAATAGAAGAACATATGCACACCATATTTAGAAGACATGTTATGTGATGTTTTTTGATCAAGCATCTCAAAAATACATTGTATAAGAATTACATGGTATTTAATTTGATTGAATTAAATGAATAAGCAGACCCAACTAACAAAAATTCACACAAATTAAAGACATAAAGCTCTATATGCAAGCATGCAGCCGCTGAAACATTGGTTCAAGTTCTTGAGCATCACATATAATTAGGGTGCATTGTAATTTAACCCACAAACATTATGTCATTAGTTAAAAAAACGCACAAAAAAAAACATATTTGATGGAAAGTGATATTTAATAATGGAAAGAAGCACTTCCTCTTACCTTATACGCTGTACAGTATCCATACATTTAACATTTGTAGCATTTGGTGCAATATAATCACCATTGCAGTATTCTTTAGCATTCTCGAGAAGCATAAACCAATTGTCACCTGTTTTCAAAGTTAATTTACATAAAAAAAATGATAAGAGCTTAATTCAAATTTAAGTAACATCAAATCTTAGCATACACTATAAATTTAGAGGGAATGACATCAAATGGTCTTTTTAGTAGAAGGAACTTTCTTGGCAAGTGTACGAATTGCATCTTGGATCAGAAGGTGGGAGACTTTCCCGACATCTTCTCCACTTGCATAGATGGATGCAGGTTGATTAGTGGCATTGACCATCTTGTGTCAGCAAATGTCAAACTCTTCAGGGTTTGAACTACTACAATAAAAATGCAGAAAACAATCTGATCATCCCTAGCTACCCACATTCAAAACATGAATTAAAAGTTTCTGCGTACTAATTAATGAGTTTTGTAAAGTTAATCTATGTTAATGACTATATGATCGGGTCCACTGCTTGAGTTAATTTTTCCAGATTCAGGAAAATAATTCAAAAAATTCAAATTTGAAGTTAAAATTATGAGAATTATATTTTAGAAAATCATTGTAAGATCAATCTCAACACAAGAAACCCAAAAATAATAAACTTGACCTATTTGCTAGTAGACACAAAAGTGTTAGAGAAAATTGCAATTCATAATTTTTTTAAACCCAATATGTAAAGCTTCAATTTTTTTAATTAGAAGATTGAATTGGGTGCAAATTGGAACCCTTCCAAGTTTTGAAATTGACATAAAATAAAACCTTACCTCAGCAGAAGGATTTTGTTGAATAGATGGTGAGCAAACAAACCGAGTAACACAAATCCTTTGCATCTCTTCCAAAAATTCCAAAACATTTAAAAATTAATCAATTTTCAAAAGTAGTTATTTAACTTTACCTGAATGTGAAAATGTTTCCAATATACGGCGAGCTCTTTAGCAATAGATACCAGCTATGTACTCCTATATCAATCTCTATCAACAAAATATATAAGAAAATTAAGAATACCCACATAATTAATCATATGCTTTGTACAAAATATAGTAAATCAAAATTGTTTCCTTTTGTTTTCAATTAGTTTTTGATGCCCTTTTGCCTTTTTGGAGACAATTAAAATGAAGATAATTAGGGGTTCAACTTTTTTGAGCTTGAATTATATCAGAATTGGGGATATGAATATAGGAAATATTGGAGCCCTAAAAAATCAAATGAAATTGTGCAAATTATAACTAAGGAAAAGAAGAAGTAGGTATTTGAATTTTGTTGATTTTGTTCTTTTGTTCTTTTGTTTTCTCCTCTCGTCTTTTCGCTTATTTTCGGCGATGGAAAATAAAACAATATTTGCTGAGGAGTCGAGGCATGTACAATAATGTTTTAAACATTATTAAGTGTTACACACCCATGTTATAAACAAGACATCCGTGTTATCTATCTTAAAATGATACAGTAATATACACGGTCAAGAACACGACCGTGTATCGAGTCATGTATTTTGTCTGAAAATTTTTCAGTAAATAACATGGGGTGGGATCAAACAATATTCAGTGTTAAACGTCCATGTTGTACACAACACAACCGTGTTATTTAACTTATAATGATATAGTGATGTACACGGATGAAAACACAACCTTGTAATTGGCTGTGTAATTTGCTTGAAAATATTACAGAAAACAACATGTTGTGGGTTTAAACAATATTTAGTGTAATATAGCCATTTTGTAAACAACACATCCGTGTTATATAACTTATGATGCAATGATATACACGAATCAAAACACAACCATGTTTAAATAATATTTGGCCATGTAATTTGCTTGAAAATATTATAGTAAACAATACGTGGGTTTAAATAATATTCAGTGTAACACAACCATGTTTTAAACAACACATCAATTTTATATAACATAAAATGATACAATGACATACACGGTCGACAATATGATAGTGTAATCTACTGGTTGATTTTACATTTTAAAGACACGGGATGCCATATGCTCGTGTAACAGCCCATGTAAGTCTCTAGAATATTATGACATAGCACACACAAAAACATACAAACATGGTTTTTTTAACAATCAAATTCAACATAAAAATTACATGAAGAAAAAAGCAATTACCTATTATGCCTATGAATTTCTCCAAACCACTTTTTTATTCGAACGCAAATAATGGTAACACAAATGATAATGAGCAGAATATGAGATATTTATATCAAATACTAGTAATCTCAATGTTTTAATTATAAAACACAACCGCTAGGTCAAGTTTTATACTAATTGCTACCAAAAAATTTTCTGCCTAAAAGAGTCTATCCCCAAAGCCAATTTAATTTTTCCTAATAAAAATTGTCTCCTATTGAAAAAACCTAATAACATTAGGAGACAATTATTTATTTAGTCCCCTATTAAATAACTTAATCTATTAGGGGACTATTAATTTTATTTTTTCCCCAATTATTATCCCCTTATCTCTTTTTTTTTTGTAGTGTATCAGATAACTAATAAGAGTTATTCTTTAAAAAAAAAACACATCTTGGAGATAATTCACAATATAAGAGACATGGTTTCAATGCTAAATCAATCAAATTGTTATAGCCACATCTCAATTTAAAGAATAATTCCATGTTTTCTAGCCTTTGTTTTTACCCTTTTTAACTTATTAAGTGCATTCCTCCATTCACATATGTCATTCACTTCTGTCATATTTCTTGCCATCATGTTAATTCCAAGGGGCAATCCCTCACATTCTTCTATAATGGATTTTACAATCCTTTTTATTTTTAGAGAGAGTACCGTTTCCTACCTAGTTCTTTCATGAACAATTCCCAAGCTTCTTCTTTAGAAATAGGTTGTACTTTAACATTCTTCTAGCATTGCATCTTGTGACATAAATCTACAGTAGAAGTTGTTAGAATCAGCTCATATCCTTCCTCGCCAACAGGAATTTCCACCTTGTTAACTAGAATATAATTACACACATCATCCAACATCAAAATTGATTTCTTACCCTTGATTAATGCTTCTGATAGTCTTGTGGCTCTTATGTTCTCTTCATCAACACTTGAAATATCTATATTATAGCCTTTGCAATGTTGTTCTGCAGTCTGCAGATGCTAAAATTTGGGGACACTGTGATCCAATAAACACTATTATTGATATGTTTATTATCCAATAAACAAGTACTTAAAGTTTATTATTAATATGTTTGGCTAATTTAGTTTTACCCACTCCCTCCATCCCATAAATGCCAATCAAAGAGACACTATCATGTACGATCCAAGACCAAATCTCCTCCAAAGGCCTTTTGAATTCTTTACCTATTAACTGTGTTGCCGATAATATATCTCCTCTAGTTTTACAAGCTGCATAGCTTGCTGAGAATCATTTTGTGCATGATTTTCCAGTTTACTGCAAGAAATTTGGTCATCACCTACTAGTTCTTTTATCTCCAAAACTTTCATTAGCATCTTTTTTCATCCCTCAATTTATCTCCAACTTCATTATATATTTGTTGCTGCGAAGACATTGAAATTTGATCATGTATCCAAGCAACAATTGAAATTGGCATGGTTTTGCGCTATTTATTTGATTCTTGGATTGCTTCCTCTGGTTCTATCTCTTCTTTCACAAGTTTGAGCGTCCCTCTTAAAATATGTTACAAGATACTCTAGTGATTATTAGCATATGAAAAACTTTTCTTACAATCACTTCAAGTATATATTGGACGATAGCTTATGCATGCAATTGCTTTCGAGATTGCAATTTTATTTTTCTTCTTTTTTACTAGTTCAACTATTGTGAAAAATGAGAAGGTGGTGGAAGAGCAATTGGAAAATCTCAAATCCTCTAGTGTTGTCTGTCAAATTAAATTACCATATAAACTACCCAATATCAGCAAAGAAAGAATATATTGTTTTTCTAGTGAGAATTTATAAATTATTTAGAAAAAGGTATCACAGATACCATAAAAAGAATGAGAAGTTAATAAATTTTTTACTACATTTGTTTTATTATTTTATTAACACGTATCATTTTTTCTAGCATTATTTAAAAGAGGTTTCTAATTCAAATTAGAAATAGAGAAAATTATGTCAAAAATGAAATTAGAGATTTTGGAAAAGAGGTTGATACAAGGTGAAAGGAGTTATTTAATTAAGGGCGGACTTCCCCATTTTATATCCACACTTTCATAATTAATGTTCTTAAAAATTAAACCATATACATATCATCATTTTTAATGTCTAATTTTGTTATAATTTTTATTGTTAGATTGTATCATTAATATTTTTTAAAATTAAACGATAAAAATATTCTCAATCTAAATATTTATTTTTTATCTATAATTTTTTAAAATTATTCTATTTATTAGTTACTAAAATGTTAAATTATACTTATGAAAAAAATTATTTTAATCTTTTGAGATTCACAAAAGTCAAATTATTAATAAAATTATTCTTTTTTTTTACTTAAAAAAATTAAAAGTAATACATATGTTCACGATAATATATTTTCATTTATAATTAAGTATTAGAAACAAATTATTTAAGAAATTTTAAAATCTAATTAGAAGTCTTAAATTTATTTCTACATATAAATTAAAATATATTTAAACTGATTAGATTATTTTAATTTTTTTATATCTTCCATTATTTTCTTAAGAATGTAATTATTATAATTATTAGAGACTTTAATTGAAAAATTTTTCTATATCTTTTTTTTATTGAAAAAAATACTTGTTAAAAGTGAAATCATATATTAAGAATAATATAAATAATAATGAATCTATGTATGTCTCTAATGCCCTCTAAAAATTATAAAATACTATAAATTAACAAAAGAATATGTTCAAGTATTTAGCATTAAAAAAATTTATACATATCCAGTCCTTATTTTATTAAAATAATGTAAAAATTATATTTTTTTTAAAAAAATTTTAAATATTTGATTTAATAAAAAATAAATTTTATTTTGAAAATATTTTTAAATAATAAAATTTAAAGCAATTTATATTGCATAAGAGTTGTAATTTATTTAGATAATTAAAAATAATAAAAATTAAAATTTATAGTAAAAAGTACACATTAATATTGAGAATATTTATATCAGTTATATTTTAAAAGTTTAAATGATAAAGTGTAGATATTCAATTAACTGCGAGTTATGTAGTTATGTGATTTTTTTTATCAATAAACTACAATTAAAAAATAAAGTAGAAAGGAAATCACATGACCCGGAGTATAATTGTGTTAAGTTAATTACTGAACTATTTAAAATTGAGACAATTATTATCGAGTAAAGTTTGAGCCATTTGAGTAGCCTAAGGAGTCGACTTTGAACTCCTTAATATTGTTAGTACAACTCCACAAGTATACGAATCGTGACAAGTAATAAAGTGATAAGTGGAGTATCGTTCCAACGAGAAAAGGGTACTAAGTACTAACTGTCAATCAATTTTCTCTAACTAGCAAAAATTAAATTAAATTGCGAGAATTAAATTAAATAAATTAAAATAAACTATCTACTTTAATTAATCTAATTAAATCAAAGGGGACGAACTTGACGGTGGTGTCTCCACCTAATGGCGGTGTTCAACCCCCTTAATCTAGAGCCAAAATTCTCTATTTATAGAATAAAAATACCCAAAATTCATCCAAAGACCAAAATAATAATTTTGCTCCAAAGCCTCCTCCAATTAGAAATATAACTTCACA
>CATIWM010602888.1:0-14015 GCA_949671775.1 Mallotus repandus | reverse complement strand
AAGTGGTGAGTAGAATTTAGAGTTACATTTTTTCAATTTTTCCTTTGCCTTGTTACATTCCCACAGCTTGGTTGCTATGACCAACAATAAAAAAAAACACACACACACACACAAAAGTTTACAATTAAAAGACAATTTCACAATAGGAAAAGATTAAAAAAATCAAGAAATACAGAAATCATTAAAAAAGAAACCTACCTATTAATATCAGCAATCAAAGGAGAAGCATAAATGCTAGAGCTAACTTTAGTTTGCCATTTGAGCTCCAAATTTCTACGGAACTCATGCAATCTTTATCTCTAGTTAGCTACCACAAGAAGAAGAAGAAGAAGAAGAAGAGAGTTTCGTTCATTTTGATGAAGATGTAATAAGTTAGAGATTTAAAGTTTAATGCAGCAAGTTTCGTTCATGTAAACACCCAAATTATATTTTAAAAATTATAAAATAAATTTTTGAGATTTTTAGTGTTAATAAATATTTTATTAATATTGAGAGTATTATTTAGTGAAATTAAATTTGAATTTTTGGTGTTGAATATTATTTTAATTATTATTTAATATATGTATGTATATTTGAGTGTGTGTGTGTGTGTTATTGGTGGGAGATATTTTTATTGTTTTAATATATAAGTTGTACCATGTACTTTTATATATAAAAAAAAGAAAAAAAAACGTTGCCTATTTTTTTCTTCTCTTCTTCCTTATTTTCTTCTTCTTCTTTTTGCTTAATTGTTCCTTCTTCTTCTTGAAAATCAGACCGCCATCGCCACCCCACACCTTCTAGACCACCCACGTCGCCGACCACCTACTCACCTCACTGTCCACCTCCAGCCACCATCACTGGTCATTCTCTCTCTCTCTCTCTCTCTCTCTCTCTCTTGGTTCTTTTTCGGCCATATTAGGAGGAGGAGTCGCTAGAGCCGATTCCGGCAATACCATACCTCACCAGAGAGTGCAAATCATTCCTCTCCCTTAGGGTAATCATTCCCCACAAACAATTTTGGATTCCAACTTCGGTAAGCCCCTCAAATTTGAATAATTAAATTCTAGATTTTTAGGTTAATTTATTAGATTAAGCTTGATTATGATTTTATTAGGTATAGGTGCTTTAGGATTATTTGATGTTGAGGTTGTGAGCTATCCATTGATAATTTTTATGTATTTTTCTAAAATTATTTTCAAAATTTCAGTATTCCGAGCTCGGAGTTACTGTTCCGGGCTCAGGGAGATTATATTTTTAATAAATTCTACTGATTATTTTGAGCAAATTTTATGAAGAAAGTTTATTAAAATTATGTATAGATTTTTTATTATAAATTTTTGAATGTTTGTGTGAAAAATAAATTTTTGGAAAAATTAGTATAAATTAGTAATTTTTATATTTTTGTTGAAATTATTGTTAATTAATATGTTTTAGACAGTATTTGAGTAATAAATACTATAAAAATAAATTTTATGAATTATTTCCTATTTTTAGCTAATTATTAGTAATTTTCGGAAAAATATGTGAATAATAAGTTTATCTATTATTTTAAGCCTAAATGAGTTATTTGCTAACTTTATAATGTATTTAAGTAATTTAAATGGTTATTTGCATTTAATGTTAATGTTAATTTTATGATTTGAATTATGTATGTTTATTGACGAAAATTTAAGTATAAGTTATAATTTTACTATTTATTTGAAAATAAATATATTTTATGTTTCATTGTGGAAATAAATTAAATTGTGGTATTTAAATGAGATTTTATGATTTTTGGTAATTTATTGAAAATTATATTATTTTATTGGTTATTGTGAAATTGGTTCTCGGTTGGGTATTTAGTGTAGTTCGAGGGCCCAACCTGAGATTTGGTGTTGTGAGAATATTTGAAGTGTGTTTTCGTGCAGGAATGACTCTACTTTCAGTAGAGAGATGTCCATTTTACAGAGGAGACTCTGCCAAATTTTCGGTAGATCTCTCATAAAATGTCACATCGGCCTGTGTCGAAATTCTAGTTTTAGATGAGTTGTGTCTTAGATCGAGTCAATTCCTTCATTTCATGATTTTATTAATTCCAAGAACTTTCATAAATTTATTTATTTTATTTTACGAGCATATTTTAAATAAATATGATTTATTTTAGAGAACTCCGGGCACGAGCTGTAGCACCAGGGCAACTAAGAACGCATTGCCCGACACGCTCAACCTGTGAGTTAATTTTATGAAATGTGTGTTGTGTATTTTTAGTATATTTTCTAGCAATTAAAAATAATAAAAGTTGGCTATATGATTGATTTATGAATAATAATAGAAACCATGTTTAAAGGAGAAAATTATATTTTTATGTTTTATTTATTTATTTAATCGTTTATTATTCGTTATTTATTTAATGATTTATTTATTTTATTTAATTATTTATAATTCGAATGGATTTGGAGATAATGGTAGAACGTGTTACCTAGTGGGTGTCACTAGGACCACGTGTGCACGGGTAAGATCTCGGTATGTGTTTAATATGTGAATGGTTAGAGCTCGGTGGATCTAGTGCTCTCAGGCTGGTAAAAAAGGATGTAATTCAGTTGAGCTTGCTCTCAGGGCATCAATATGGAATAAGTGAAATGACTATGGCAGTAACTCAGTCGATGCTTGCTCTCGGGACGGCAGTCACTTGGATTAAAGAGAGCCGAAAGGCTATTAGAATAATGGTTTAGGTGTTCTACCAATTTTTCCACCAAAATAATTATTTTATATATTTGTATGAGGATTTCATATTAAATTGATTTAAGAAGTTTTAAAGAGACTTTATATAATTATTATTGAGTAAATGATTTTAATAATTATAATTATTTTATCTTATTTTATTTTAAAAGGGATTTTAATAAATAGTTTTAAAACCAGCATGCATTTTATAAAATTGATTCACTCAGTGAGGTCTGATTCCCCTCAACTTATTTTTTTTCAGGACCTCACAGTCTGTCTGCTAGTTTTCCTAGGTTGCGCCGAGTTCGTTCTTTACCGGCTGCATTATGTATGTTAATTTGAGTTGTTTACTGTATAACTGAATTCTAGACACCGCAGTAGTAAATTCAAGTATTTATTATCAGTATTCTGATTTTACCTTGTTTAAAATATTGTATTTAAATAATATTGTTTTATGTTTTTATATATATTGTGCATTTGTTATATTTTATTGTTAAGTGTGTTGTTTTTATTCCGCGAAAATTTTTTAAAGCTTGCTACTGGTTTTGGTTACTTTATGTATTCTCATTCCCTAGTGTCGGTCACGAACCTTCAGTTCGAGTCATGATAGTTCATTTCATTCATTTTTTTTTTTACTTTTTGACCTTATAATATTTTAGCTTTGACATGGATGTCCACTTGGAATTATACATGCCATGTCACCGCGCGTCATTTACACACGTTTTATTATGTCTGACCATGGGTGAAATCTATCCAAAATAGAAGTTAATTTTGAAGTTGATGGGTGAAATGGGCCAAAAGGGTAAAGTTCAGGGATGAAATGTTTGTAACCTCTCTTTAAAAGGTCTAACATGGATGTCCACCTAGACATCAAACTTGTCATGGCATCGCGCGTCCTTCGAACATGTTTTGTTATATCTGACCATGGGTGAGATCGATAAGAAATAAAAGTTGATATTTGCAATTGGTAAATTTTGAAGTTGATATGTGAAACGGGCCAAAAAAGGGTAAAGTTCAGGGGTGAAAAAGGGTATTCGACCAATAATAAAGGTAGAAGAAGAAACCAAAGTTGAAGTCTTGTTTTGTGTCATCTTATCAAGAAGAACTCCAAACCAAAAATATTCTTATAGTTTGATGGTTCTTATATATGAATCTTCTTTAAGTATTAATTAACTAAGTGGAACTAAACTGAATTGAATTAGTTTACTTTTAGGTTTAATTTGTTCGGAAGGCTTTAACATAGAGTTTTTTAATTTTTTAGTTCGGTTCAGTTTATATTTTTGAGTTTTTGAACCGACCTAAACTGAATTAAAATTTTGGTTCATTTCAATTTTATACTTAAAAAAAAATTAACCAAATTAAATGAAATCTAATACAATTTCTTATTTTTGATTTTAAATATTACAATAATTTAATAAAAATATTAAAATAATTTATATTTGTAAAAATTAAGTTGGTTCGGTTTTTATTTTACAATTTTTAATTTTTGGTTCAGTTTTATATCTGATTTAGTTCAGCTTAATTTTTAGTTTGGTTAAAAAATAGCCTAAAACTGATTGAACCAACTAAATACACACCCTAATTAGTTGTATATTATCTCTTTTTAATACGAAATGTCTTAAACAAGGAATAAGAGAATTGAACACACAAGCTCTTAAGGAGTTCAGTTTATCAACAAACCTACATCTCCACCTAACTCGCCCAAGTTAGGATTTTTGAATTACCACAATCTATTCTTTTAGATTGATTTTTACAAGATTGAGTTTTAGGCTCAACTCTAACCTCACATCCAAGAGTTTAGGATCAATCTTCAACCTAATTCCTAAGTGTTTTCAATAGGCAAACACTTCAACCTTTCGCAAAAGAATAAGACCTCACTTCCCTTTTCTAAAATCCCAAAAAATAGAAGAAGAAGAGTCTCTATTCTAACACACAATCCCACTCTCAAAATAGTTGATGAACACAAAGAAACATACCCACACAGTCCTACTCTCATTTTGTAGGGACCATTAGAATAGGGTTTTGCTTCATTTTTCTTTATTTTATTAAATCCAAAGTTATGTATTCCTTAATCCTATTTTCCATTATTATTATTATTTTTTCTATTTGGATGTATTTATTAGAATAGATAATTTAACGTGTTGTAATCTTTAATCTCTTTTCCCATTTTCTTTTGCATTCTTTTGTGTTAGTTTGGTTTGGTTATTTTTCATGCTTTGTGTGCTATTTGTTTGATTGCTTACTTGCTTTATTCAGGATGCATACCATTTATTTAATTTATTTACTATGTTCTCCATGTTTGCCATGCTTATTTATTTCTTGCTTTTATTGTTCTCCATCTTAATTATCACGCATGCCAATTATCAATCAATGCCATAATCATTAAAAATGACTAACAATTATGTGTGGTAAATGCATCATTAAAACCTAAATTAGGGTGTTGTGATGAGCAATTTAGATTATGTTTACCAAGAAATAGTTAAGTAGATGCTACTCTTTGAATCTAGAATCTCTAACAAGGGAAATATGTTTCACTTATCTGCTTCCCATTTTCCAACTGCAGTAATGTAGTGGGTCCAAATTCATAAAAAAATTTTAGGGTTGTCTCTCCTATAATAATAATAATCAAAATCAAATATCCATATCTCCTGTTCCGTGTGCGTTTCAACAAAACCAGCTTTGCCATCCGCATCCTATAGATTTGGTGACTCCACTGGGGATTATATGAGGAGTTAAAATAGAAATAAGAATGCTTCTTGCTAACATATTTATTTTTCTTTCCATCACAACAACAAACCAACTATATTTTCACAACACTCATCACACTTGCACAACTAGTCCTAAGTTGTTGATGCCATCAAAGCGAAAGCAACCATAGTATCACTTAAGTCATGGGTGATTAATTTAGAGTTATCACTTTCAGCCTTTACTTGAGAGTTTGCTAAACTCATCTAACCAAAGTTTTTTTTTGGTTGGGGGGAAACCGGGGAGGGGGGGGGGGGGGGGGGAGGGGATACTGGTTCATTAACCCAACTCCTCTAATCCTAATTCATATAGGGGCATCTCGGTAAAGGAATCTAAGCCTTTTTTCTTGACTTAGCCCATATAGATAAACCATTAAATTTAGCCCTTAGGATTCCACTTGGCTTTGCATGCCAACCTTGTTTGAATGATGCTCACTGAACTTAAAACCAATAAATGAAAACAACATTCTTAATTTCTCTTATTGAATGACACCATCCTATTAGCTATTGTATACTGTCCTTATTAAAGGCATTATGACACTCAATACCTTGTGTAAGTCTGATGCATGAGGAGCAATGAGAATCACACCCTAATCTAGATAGTCTGTGATAACGTCTAGATATGATGTCAATTGGTATTGGAAATTATAAGATGGTGCACATTTATTTTTTTAGGTTATTAGGTTCATTTAGACTAAACTGGATGGTATGTGACTGCCTTTTAAGAAATAAATGACCAATCATTCACTAAATTCCTCTTATTTCGTGGAAAACATATTCAATGTTGGTGTACTTAACATGAAATTGGACTTCTCATGTTATTCATAGTCCAAACAGACATGTAAACGGTATGGATGCCATTTGAAACCCAACACAATGTTTTTTACGTTGACATTATACGTTATCCATGACAACAAGAAAAGTTCATCTTGTGATGAATCATTTCTGTCTCTTTGAAGAAAGTCAAAATCGCTTGGTTTGAGTGCGGGTATGAGAGTTTCCTGATGACTTGAGGATCAAAACCCACTTAGGAAAGAGACTATACCATGATGACTTGAGGATCAAAACACTTTTATAGAAAATTGTGTCAAATTATGTTGGCACAAAAAAATTAATGCTAATTTAAATAATTAATTAATTTCAATTCATAGGAGTAAAATCAATATAATGTTGTATCAAATTTTGTAAAATATAAAATTTTGCAGGTGAAATATATATTTGGGAAAATTACATCTAACTCTAATATTTGACTACATTTTTTTTATTTATACTTTCTGTTTTTTCATGCTTAACCCTCCGCTTTTCTTGTTTACTTTATTTTCTTTTTCTTTTCATTCGTACAATTTTTTCTTACTACTACTACTACTATTTCATTAGGGGTGAGCATAAACCGCCCGGATTTGAAAACCCAGTCCGACTAGACTTGAGAAGATACAGCGGTTCAGCTATCGAAGTGGGCTGAAGATCGGTTTGGTTGGGAAGGGTTGAAGAAATCAGTTTTCGGTGGTTGGTTTGGTTTATGGTTTATATAAACTGAACCATCCGAAAACCCGAATATATATACACATTCTAAAACGATGCATTTTAAATATACCCTGTAACCCTAATACCATATATAAATAATGTTTTCTATTCTAACCCTAATTCTCTCATTTCTTTTGTCTTCCTCCGCCGCCTCTCTTCATTTTCTCTCAACTCAACCCTAAGCCCAGTAACCCCATAACCCTTTCTCGCCGTTCCCTCTTCGTCACCTCCTCTTACCATCTTGTGTCTCTCAAATCTTGAATATTTACAATAAAATAAAGACGAAAGAAATGCTTTTGATCTCGCTTTGGCATTAATCTTGAAACATAAATGCTTTCTTGAGTCTTTAGAAGCCTTGAATGTCTCTATGAGTCTGTGGCTTTGTCTTTTCTGATTCAAAATAAATTTCTTGTTGAGGTGCTTAGATTGTGTTCATTTAAATTTTGAAGTGGAGTGAATGCAGAGATCCTGACGAGATATACAGAGCAATGAGTAAATCTACGTTTTTCAATATGTTTTGGATTTAGGATTAACATGCATGGTTGATTCGTGAAAATATGAGTGAAATATGGTAATTTCTAATGTCTTTGTTTATTTTTTCTTTTATGTTTTTAAATAAAGAAAATTGGATCCCTCTAATCGTGGTTTTGATCAGTCTTTCATGGTTCATGGCTATCTGTGGTTTTGATATGGATTCTTGATTATGTTATGGTGTTTCATTGAAGAAATAATATAAAGCAAAAGGTGGAAGCTTCAAAAAAATAAAATTTTTGATCTGTAGTGCTATGTTGTGTGGTTTATGGTTATGTTATTGATCTATCACTCCAACTGTCGTGCACATTCCTCTGGGTTTTTTCTTTAAAGGTATCCATTATTCTCATAATCTCATCTCGTATTCGGTGTATTTTTAATTGATAATATTCTTATGTGTATTTTTAATTTTTTGCACTTGTTTTGTTATAGATGGACACAACACAGGCTACTCTAGTTAGAGTAGAACCTGCATCAAATGCAAACGTGGTGGAAGCTCCTGCAGTCAATGAATCTGAGGCTGAGCAACCTTAGAAAACTAACACTGGACAAAAAATGGAAGGAGACAGAGTCCAGATAAAAAGTGTGGGAGCATTTCGAGAAAATCAGAGATGATATAGGTGTTTTGGTAAAAGAAAAATGTATTTATTATTTTAAAAAGTTTGGAAGCCATTCTAAAATTCATAGTACTTCAACACTTAGAAGTCATATGCTCATTTATCCTAAAATCCCTGATTTTATGGACAATAGACAATCACTCTTGACACTATAACCTGCATCCAATGTGGAAGCTGATAATAAAAATGAAAATATTGGCACATTAGGAACTTGGAAGTTTGATCAAGAATCTGTTAGAAAAGCTTTTGCTAATATGCTGATAGTTGATGAACTCCCTTTCAAATTTTTGGAGGGTGAGGGATTCAAAAGGTTTTTAAATGTTGCATGTCCTAAGTTTAAGTTGCCATCTAGATGGACATTAAGTAGAGACTTCTTCTCTATCTATTTGAGTGAGAGACAATCTTTTAAAAACTTTTTCAGAAATCATTGTCAAATTTTTTGTTTAACCACTGATGCCTGGACTTCAATTCAGTGCATTAATTATATGTACATCACTATACACTTTATTGATAATCAGTGGAAGCTCCAAAAAAAAAAATCTCTTTTGTGCCTGTCACTTCTCACAACGGAGAATACATAACTAAGGCACTTGAAATTTGCATTCTTGAGTGGGGTTTGAAACATGTTTTCTGTGTGACTGTTGACAATGCATCATCAAATGATATAACTATGGGTTATTTCAAAAAAAAATTATTGAGTTGGGGTGCTTCTCCTGTTAGATATAAATACTTGCCATTTGATGCATTGCTCATATTCTGAATCTGATTGTTCTAGATGGTCTAAAAGATGTTAGTAATTCTGTGAAAAAAGTTAGGGAATTAGTGAGATACATTCGAAACTTACCATCTAGGTTGATAAAATTCAAAGAAATATCTAAGCTTGTTGGAATTGAAAGCAAAGCATGTTTATCCCTCGATGTTCCTACTAGATGGAATTCCACGTATATTATGCTTCAAACTGCTTGCATCTATGAAAAGTGTTTTGAAAAATATGATAAAACATATTTATCTTTTCATTCTGATTTAGGCGATGATATGCTAGACTATTATGATTGGCTTTCTATGAAAAAATTGGTTGTTTTATTGCAACATTTCTATCACATGACTGTAAGGATCTCTAGTTCTCTATATGTGACATCTAACACTTTCTTCAATGAGATTTCTGAACTTTACTGCCTCCTAGTTGAATGGACTAAATCTAGTGATGTTTCTCTGAGCTCTATGGCTGTTTCTATGAAAATTAAATTTGACAAATATTGGGGGGGGATATTCACAAGATGAATAAGCTTATCTTTTTTGTTTATATGTTGGATCCAAGATATAAATTTGAGTATATCCCTTTCTCATTATGTCAAATGTATGAAGATCTTGGTTCCAACTTATGTGATTCTATTAGGCAGAATATGCTTGAGTTATTTATTGATTATGTGGCCTCTTATGGTCAGTCTAGTGATCAATCTGGTACTCAGTCTGAAACAATCTCTTTTGCCAATGTTAGCCAATCTCAATATGTTTCCTCTTCAACTAACACTAGAAATTATTCATTAGTATTGAAAGAAAGATTCAAAAAATACAAGACAAATATTGGATTGGATGGAAGTGAGAAATCTGATATGGATTTATATTTGAGTGAATCAGTTATAGGAGAGGAGGGGGACTTTGATATATTGCATTGGTGGAAGCTAAATTCAAAATGATTCCCTTTGCTATCTCGAATGGCTAAAGATATTCTTGTTGTACCCATTTCCACAGTTGCCTCTGAGTATGCTTTCAGCATTGGAGGATGAATTCTTGATGCCTTTAGGTGTTCTCTAACTCCAAAAATTGTTGAAGCTCTAAGCTGTTCACAAGATTGGCTAAAATTGCGTAGATTCCAATCTGTTGAGGAGGCAGTAGATGAACTAGAGGAATTAGAAAAAGGCAAGTGTTTTGTTATTTTCTTTTTAAACTTTATTGAATGTGTGTTTTTCTATTTTGATCTTTTTTATCTTGTTCTCTGTTTTAGATCTACCCCCGATCAGAGTAGGCTCTTCTACAATTGGCCCAATCTGATTTATTTTGGGTGGCATATTCAGTAATATTTTCATTCATTTCAACTAATTCTTATTATTATGTTTTCCATTCCTTTGTTTCACTATTAATTGTAATGTATCTATCGTTTCAGGCAGTGAGGAAGCTTCCCAAATTATACTCAGATTCAAATGTTGCCTGACTGCAATCCTTTGGGTGGCATTGACTTAAATGTAGCCAGGAACGACATTCCTTTGGGTGGCATTGACTAAAATGCAGCCAGGAATGCTGTTGCTGCTGCATGCTTTGATGGACTTAAAAATTTCTTCTGAGCTAATATTGCTTTGCTTTTGTTTTCTATGCACTGCTTGTTTGTCATTGGTTGAATGTGTGCATTGATTGCTTACTTGCTGAGTTTTTTTAAAATGCATGCATGCTTGCTACTTGCTTTGCTTTGTTGATCTTGGCATAATAACATTGAAGAGATCTGGTTGAATGCCACTGCATGTGTTTCCTGTTAATGCAGTGTAACATAAGTTGCATTTGTTGTAGAACATTGCAGAGCATTCTATTGATTTCTTTGTTATATAATTGTTTTCTTGTGGCTGTGATGATGCTTCCACCTTGCAGCCTAGAATATGTGGCCGTATTCTTGATATGACTTGAAAACATTATTCTGACCCTCTTATATTTTATATATTCTGTTAACCAATGTCTGCTTTATAACTTACAATGTTGTGTTCATATCTTTTTTGCAGGACTTTGTTTTGTTTTTTACCTTTTTTTTGCAGAACTTATATAAATTTTTGGTTGTTTGGTCCTGCCAGAAACAAGTATACTCAAATGTTTTATAGTTCATAGTATGAACTTCTCACTATAATGATGTATACTGTTTTTATTTTGTATATTTTTGTATTGGCCTTTAGGGTTTATAACAATATAAGGTGTTATTTATATTAGGCCTCTAGATAAATTGTAATTAAAAACTCTAGGTCTAGGCCCACACACAATATAATGTATTTATGTTAGTGAAAGTTTAGTTTTTTATTTAGTTTTCTGTTGATTGGACTAAGGCCTAATCTAATTGGCCCATCCGAAAAACTGAACCATTTAAATCCGATATTTTCGGATCCTCGACCCGTCGGATTTCACTTATTTTTAGGCTTGGTTCGGTCCCCAAAACCATGCAATCGAACCTATTCGGTTTTAGTCCCAACACACCCGCCCTGACCCGGCCTGCCCGATGCTCACCCCTATATTTCATAACTATTATTCTTCTTTCAAAAAAGTTAGGGTGTAAAATTAAGAGGGTGAAAATAATATTATTTTATATGTTTGTGGTTGTTTTGGTTAGTTCATGTTCATGTTTTTTGAGGTTGTTTTTCTAGTTGTTTTAGTTGGCCCATTTTCAGTTTTATGTGGTTGTTTTTGGTTGGTTCATTTTCAATTTTATGAGGTTGTTTTTCTAGTTGTTTTTGATTGTTTTGACAGTTTTTTTTTTGTTGAAAAAATTGGTTGAAAGATAATAATGTCTAAATGTATTCATTTTTTCTGATCGGGTCCAAATGTGTATATATATATATATATATATATACACTAGTAAACAGCTACGTGCTTCGCACGTGATCAAAAAAATTTTTAAACTCATTATCATAAATAAAGTATTAAACAAGAATTTTGATATTATTATTATTATTATTATTATTATTATTATTATTATTATTTAAATAAAAGTTTAAAAATATTAAGTATTTATTTATATAACAATTTGATATTAACTCAATATATTTCATTGAGATTTTGATAAATTTTTATTTAAATAATTATATGGTTCTCCTTCAATATTTTTTATAATTAATATTTTTCTCAACTCTAAAACTAATTTTATAAAAGAAATATTATAGCCGTAATTAATCATAAGATAATACAAAATTATTATTTTTTCTTAATAAAAAATTTTAGAAATAATAAAAATTTATATTTTCTTTATATAACAATTTAGTATTACAATCTCATCAAACTTATAATTAATTACAACTTTAATAAAAAAATTATTTAAATAGTAATATTTTATTTCTTTAATATCTTTAATATTAATATTTTTATCCACACAAAAAGTAATTTAATGTAATTTTTAATTTTAACTAATAAATAAATGATAAAGATTAATTAATTTAATTTCTACTCTTTTTTATTAAATTTTATAAAAATATCTAAAATGATAATTATACTATTTTTCTTACAGAAATACAACTATTAAACAAATTATATGCTCTATTTTTTAAAATATGATTACAAATACAAAATAAAATAAAAATTTTAATTAATTTAATTTTGATTATTTACTTAATAAATTTTAATTTAATAAATTTTTTAAAAATAATAAGATTATTATTTTATTTATATGTCAATCTAATTTTTCAATCTTGATAGTGTTACATTATCACAAAATGATTTATATTAAAATTTTAATAAATTTTTTATTTTTAATTAACAAGTAAAAAATATTGTTTTAAATGATGTATAATAAACCTAATAAAAAGAAAGTAATTCGCTTGACTATTCAATTGTTTGTTTTTATTTTTTGTAGTTAATAATAAGTTTGTAGTTGTTTTGTCTTAATAATTAATCTTAATAATATTTTTGGCTATTAATCATGTGAATACATTTTATTTTTAAAATAGTTTATTAATCAAATTTATATGTTTTAGTATTAAATGAATAACTTATATTTAAAAAAATTATATTTAAATAGTAAATAAAAGAGTTAATCATTAAATTTTTCATATGTTTATAGTAAAATGTAATATATAGTAATTATCTCAAAAAGCAAAAGAGAAGAGAAGTTGGATATAATAATTATCTCAAAAAGCAAAAGAGGGCAGTCCAAAAAAAAAAAGCAAAAGAGAGCAAAGTGATTCTTATTCGTTTAATACGATAAAGTGTCAATGAGGTGAGAAAAAATTGGCAAAAAAAGCCATTTCTCCATTGACGTCTCATGACCTTTAATTATGGGGTTTAATATATATATATATTAATAAATAGCAACGTGAGAAACACATGAATAAAAAAATTTTAAAATTATAATTATAAATAAAATATTAATTAAGAATTTTAATATTATTATTATTATTATTATTTAAATAAATATTTAAACTATTAAATATTTATCTATATAACAATTTGATACTAACTTAATATAGTTATAATTTATTGAAATTTTGATAAATTTTTTATTTAAATAATTATATAGTTCTTTCTCAATATTTTTCTCAATTCTAAAACTAATTTTATAAAAAAATATTATAGTCGTAATTAATCATAAGATAATACAAAATTATTAATTTTTTTTAATAAAAATTTTAAAAATATAAAAATTTTCTTTATATAACAATTTAGTATCACAATCTCATCAAAATTATAATTAATTACAACTTTAATACAAAAATTTATTTAAATAGTGATACTTTATTTCTTCAATATCTTTAATATTAATATTTTTATTCACTCAAAAAGTAATTTTATGTAATTTTTAATTTCAACTAATAAATAAATGATAAAGATTAATTAATTTAATTTCTACTCTTTTTATTAAATTTTATAAAAATACCTAAAATGATAATTATACTACTTTTCTTACAGAAATACAACTATTAAACAAATTATATGCTCTATTTTTTAAAATATGATTACATATACAAAATAAAATAAAAAATTTAATTAATTTTATTTTAATTATTTACTTAATAAATTTTAATTTAATAAATTTTTTAAAAATAATAAGAGTATTATTTTATTTATATGTCAATCTAAGTTTTCAATTTTGATAGTTTTACATTATTCCAAAGTGATTTATATTAAAATTTTAATAAATTTTCTATTTTAACAACCGTACAACACTCTTTCA
>CATIWM010602868.1:0-15700 GCA_949671775.1 Mallotus repandus | reverse complement strand
GATCCTTAAGTAAAATTTTTTTAAAGTAAATAACAACATATAAATAAATCACCAATTCATATAATAAGACATTATTATTATTATTATTATTATATGAATAATTAGATTTTCAATACATAACATAACAGTAACAATTTAATTGTAAAACTAAAACTCTAACAACTATTATATACATATATGTATGTCTTAACCACCAATAATCATATATATGTCTTATGAGATAAAAATATACATAAATTATTGGGATAATTACATAAAAAATTATAACCTTTTATACCACTTATAAATAAGACCACAATTTAATTTTACAGTCAATTTTACCCACAACATTTCAAAAGTTTACAAAACTAACCCTCCGTTAAAATTTCTTTAATGGACAACTAACGTGTCCATCAATGGGCCCATTTTTCTGACACCTGAGACCTACATATGCTGACTGAATTTGAGTAATTACATATAGAACCCTAATCTTTATTAAACTTGCAAAATAAATCCTAACCTTTGTTAAATTTACAAAATAAACTCTAACACAAATTATTTAAATAATTTAATTAAAATTTTAAAAGTTACTAAAATTATTAGAATAATTTTAATAAAATAAATATTAGAAATAAGTATGAAATTCAATGCTTTATTATTAATAAAATATTCTTAAATATTTAAAAAATTTCTAAAAATTACAACACATAAGTTAACATATACTTTAAAATTAAGAGAAAATTAAAGTATAAAAATTCAAAAAAGTACTAAAATGGATAACCTATTAGTGGTAACTAATGAAATTATTTCTGCGATTAATTTCCCTCTACTTTGATAAAATTAAAACTAAAATTAATTTATACAAAAATTATTTTTATTTTTATTTTATAGGTTTTATTATAAATATTTTTCTTATTGTATTTTTTTAATTTTTAATATTTTAAAAATTTTCATATTTTTTATTGTAAAAGCACATATAAGAAATTTTCTTAACAAAATACTTAAACTACAAAGATAAAACTAAGTTTTTGTTTTTTTTATAAAATAGTTTTAATTTTATCAAATTGGACTAGAATTGATCTCAAAAAAATTTCATCAATTAACAATAATAGTTTCTCCTTTTTTATTTTTTTTTGAATTTTTAAGAATATTTTATTAATAATATATAAAGTATTGAATCTCTCACTTATTTCTATCATCAAATTGGAGTGAAATTAATCACAAAAATAATTTCATTACTTATCACTAATAGGTTATCCATTTTTGTACCCTTTTTTTAATTTTCATATTTTTTATTTTTAAGTATATGTTAAATTGTGTGTTGTAATTTTTAGAAAATTTTTAAATATTTAAGAATATGTTATTAATAAAAAAAAATTAAATTTCATACTTATTTCTATTATTTATTTTATTAAAATTATTCTAATAATTTTAATAAATTTTTAAAATTTTAATTAAAATTATTTAAATATTTTATGTTAGGGTTTATTTTGCATGTTTAATAAAGGTTAAGGTTCTATTTGTAATTACTTAAATCCAATCAACACATGTAGGTCCCACATGTTAGAAAATTGGCTTCACTAATGGACATGTCAGCTATCTATTAAAGAAATTTTAACGGAGGATTAGTTTTGAAACTTTTGAAACGTTGTGGGTAAAATTGACAACAAAACTAAATTATGGTCTTATTTGCAAGTAGTATAAAAAGTTAGAATTTTTATGTAATTATTATAAATTTATAAAAATATATATTTATCAAACATTAGAAACGTTTTAGTGTATTGTTTATTCTTTTTGGATATTATTTTTATTAACAAAAATTCTTATATCTGATTTCTCCTTAAAAAATTTTTGTAGCAATATTACACAGAAAAAATATAAGAAATATAAACATTCTACGTTGTAAACCATTTGTTATATAAGAAAATATTATATGATCATTTTACAATATAAACCACTAAAAAATTATTATTATTATTATTATTATTGCTATTCCTAGCATTGCTACTACACTACATATGTGTATATATACATACACACTTGTGAGATAAAAATACACATAAATTATTCTAAATTTATAAAAATAGATATTTAACAAACATTAGAAAAGTTTTAATGTATTGTTTATTTTTTTGGATATTATTTTTATTAAAAAAATTCTTATATCTGATTTCTCCTTTAAAATTTTTTTGTAACAACATTACACAAAAAAAAAATATAAAAAATATAAACATTTCATATTGTAAACCATTTGTTATATAAAAAAAATATTCTATGATCATTTCACAATATAAACCACTAAAAGAATAATAATAATAATAATAATAATTATTATTATTATTATTGCTATTTCTGCCATTTGCTACTATCACTACATATACATATATATATAATCAATAGTTTATTCTTATTTTTTTAGAAAATATATATTTACCACTTATTAAAAAAATTAAAAACACAATATATTACTTGTTTTATTAAGTATTATTTTCATTTAATAATAAAATTTTTTATACATCAAGACCACTCAAAAAAAATTTCCTCCTCTCTAGATGGACAACGAATGTCATTACTGCCATCACCCGTTTTTTTGGGTAGTATAAATATAATATAATAAAAAGATTTTAAAGTGATTAATTATATATATTAATTCATGTTGATTATTTTTAATTAATTATAAATTATTCATGTTGGTTAAAGTTTTATAATATTTATATCTCATTTTTACTATAAATTAATTTTTTATAGATTGAAAATACATTTATCATTCTAGTATAACAATAAAATTAATAATAAAAAATCATTTTGTTCAATTATTTATTATTATTAGTTTGAGTAAAAATAAAATATTTTACTAATTTTTCTTACACAAATGTAGATTTTATCTTAAAAAAAGAAAATTTATCTTTAAAAAATTAAAATTAAATAAAATTCTTACATTATTACCTTTTTTACTATAATAATAGGTAAAACTACTAAATGATATGGTGTTATCATGACATTATAAAATTTCCCCACTTGAAGGATATCAATAAAGCTCTGTATTATTAGCCATTGTTGTTTCATTTAGCAGTTCTTTTTACAAGATTTGAAATTTAATTAATAAAGAATTAAAACTAATAAAAAAATATTACTTCTTCTTGTCAGATGAAGCAATCTCTCGTTAAGAGCTGATCTTCTAAGATACTGAATTTTCAATATTTCTAAGGTTAAATGTTATCATATTTTATTTTACAATTTTCGTTATATATATTTTATTGCAACAAGGAAGCCAATGAAAAGGAGAAAAAATAGAATATAATAACTTGTAAAGCTAAAATCGGTCTATCACTTTGCTTTCATTGTTTTAGCAGCGATCCATCGCTTTATTGATGGGAACAAAAACCTTAGAAAAGAAAAAATAATTGATCCATTAAAGACAGACAAATTTTTATTGACAATCAATGAGATCAATATATACGAGACTGTTTTCTACTTTTTGCTTGAACAATATCTCATACTGGAATTATAATCACACAGTCGTGTTAAATTTATTGTTAAAAGTCTTTTAATACTTTTATAGTTTTGTTCGGATCGAACCAGATTAATATAAACTCTACGTATTGATCATTAGAAAAAAGAAAAAAAAAATTTGTCTAAAAACTAAAGTATAAATAAAATAAAGTAAATTTTACATATTAAAAAAAATCTCACCAAATTTTAACAATTTTTTTTTGGTAAAAAAATAGCATATGAACTTCTTACTAACTACCATTATTTTTTTTTAGTCTAATGAAATAGAGTTTTTACAAATAAATCTTAAAGAGAAAGATATAGGAATAAAGTATTTCATATCAATTCTAATAGAATGACTCCTGAAATCTTTAAACGCCTATATAATACTATGTAGAAAACTAATTAAAGCTGTTAGAGGAGAAAAAATAACTGAAGACATTCACATCGTCAAATAATATTTTGTAATTTCTACCCTACATTTACTGTTTTTTTTAAGCAACCCTATAGATATATATATATATTAAATCCGGAGCTTTAAAGTCGTTAAGGCAAAAATTTGACAAGTATCTATTTTTATATTTGAGTATTCACTCTAAAAACTAATGTGTCAAACTATTAAAAATTCTAAATTTTTATTAAAAATAAAACATTTACCATATTTATTTAGTATTTTTTTAATTAAAACATTGTTATACATATCTGAAATTCTAAAGATACTTATATACTACATATTTTCTACCTTAAATCACTCATAAATTTTTTTCAAACCATTAAACATTTAAAAATATAATAATATAATAATTATTTAATATTATTTTCAACTAAAACACTACTATATATACTCTAATATTAATCTAATAATTTTAAAAACTAATCTTATTATAACTAAAAATTATGGTAACAAAAATTAAATTTATTGTTAATTTTATTATAACTAATCTTATATTTCAGTATCACTCTTAATGCTTTATGTGTAACATCATTAACCCTCATAGTAAAGTTTTATACTACTTATTATAATATTTATTATACTATTAATACAAATTTATTATACTATTTATTTATGCTAAAAATTTTATAATACTATTTTTCAATCTATATAAACTTTCTACGTAAATTTTATTATTTATATATATCTTGTAATTTAAATTTTTAATAATAAAATATATTAAAATATAAATAAATAATTTATTAATAAATAATTCGTATAACTGACGGATATATGACCACTTTACTATTAATTCTATGAAATTTCATAAAAGGTAAATTTTCAAATAAAAATATGAGAATAACAATAAAAACAGACATAAAAAAAAAAAAACGAAAGGAGAGACTCTTTGGCGTCAAGGGTCAACGACATAACCCCTAAATCACTGTGGACGATAAGAACACTTCTTGTCTGCATTGTGATTCCGTAATTTGATTCGCTTTCTTGAATGACACTCTCCCTTTTTTTTTTTTTTTTGACTTGTTGGTGCATGCGTTATTTAGTTAATTAGACAGCACGAGCTCCACGGGCTCCCAATTTGGTAAAAAAAGAAAAAAATAGATAGCACGAGCAAATATTTTTTTATAATATATTTAATAAAAATTATAATTTTATTTTAATATATATTTTTAAAATTTTTTTTACAATATAAATTTATATATCTTATATCTGAAATTAAATTATTAAATATTAAAATTATGAGCTAACTTGTTAACTTCATAAGCCGAGTTTCGTACAATTTAAGTTCTACTTATTTATTAAATGAGCTTCAATATACAAACCTGAAAGACATTTTATCAAGTCAAACACCGAACTGTTCATAAACAGCTCGGCTTTTATAGCCCTAATTGTACTTCTTTTAAAGTTTTTATTTTATATATTGCTCCAATTTTAATTAAATATGACCTTAAGATAAAAAGTTAATTAAATTAAGTGTAAAAATAAATATTAAATAAAATTTATAAATTTTTTAAAATTATAATTTAATTTTTAATTGAATGTATTGATAGAGAGATGCATAAATGTGAAATATAGTTGATATAAAATTTTTTAATTAAAAATTAAAAATTAAATTATTTTACACTATTAAAATAGATTGATTAGACTATTTTATTTTCATAAAATATAGAAACTCAAATACTTTTTGATATAATGATAAAAATTAACAAAGAGATGAAATTTGATAAAATAAAAATTGAAGGATAAATTTTTATATAAAAGAGAAGAGAGTATGAATTATGCCAACAATGACAAAAAAAAAAGAGTGTAATTTGATCAATTATCTTAAGCTAGTATTCCAATAGTCTTTCATTTCTCCGATAGTAGGAAAATTTAAAATTTTAAAACTGGATATTAAAAATAATTTTTGAAATCTATTTTTAGTGCTCTTGTTAAAATTAATTAAAATTGTTAAATTAATTATTATTTAATTATAATTATTGATTAATCTTTTTAAGATGGTGTTTGGTTCAGCTGTTCAAGACAAATGATAGAAGTTTCTCATCCAATAGTTGGTTAAAACATATTTGGTAAGATTAAATAATTAGCGGCTGATAACTAATTAAATCTTAATCAGTTACGGATTCTATCAGCTTTATTTTGGAAATTTTTTTTATATTAACGACAATAATACAAAAGAATTTCACTAAACACTACTATCAATCAGCTACTAGTTGCCAACTACCGCTATCAACTATTAACTGATATGATCAGCAGAATCACATATACTCTAAGTATTTATACCTATAAGAACATCTCCAATAGTACTATTTATTTTAAAGAGTATTATTTGCACAATAAAAAGCATCTCAAAGAATCTTTAAATATAAAAAGTGAAGAAATTTACACAACTCCAATAGATTCTTGCTATTTTTAATCTTTATTTTATTTTGTCTATTTATTGCTTAATTTTTTTCCTCTTTTACGTTTTACAAAATTTCCCTCTAGTTATTTATGAAAGAGAAAAACCTTTGAAAAATATATATCTAGCATAGAGAATTGAAATATTTTAGAGTGAAGAGTAAAATTGACTCTCTACATGTAAAGAGTCAAACCAACTCTTTACTCTAAAATAAAAATATAAAGAGTGTGTTGAATACTATTTTTTTGGATTAAAAGAATTTTGCTCAAATGAAAAGTTCATTGAAAAAATATTCTAATATACATCAATGACTATAATTAAAACAAAGATTATCTATTTTAGTCTAGTTAAATAACAATAATTGAGTAATATATATGCAGTTATAATTCAATAAAATATTCATTATTCGTTCATAAAAAGTAAAATTATTTAATTTTCATCCAATAATTAAGATACTATATACCAAAAAAAAAAAAAAAAAACTAAAGCCATTTTCAATTCATTTAAGAAGCACTACAAAATTTATCTATAAATAATGCTAATCACATAACAAATTTAACGCACTTTTAAATTGGAAACGAACTTAATATTCCAAACATATTTTGAAATAAAATCTCAAAAAAAAAAACTTTTTTAATTTTCAAATATATGAAATTTTAAAACCAATATCTTTTTTTTTTTAAAATTTTTTCAAAATACAAATAATTTAATAGAATGATCAAAACATAAACTGAAAACTGAGTTTTGGAAGTTAAAAAAAAAAAAAAGTAGTTAAAACCTGATTGGGTGGAAAATGGAATGGAATATTATGGGAATTTTCCATTTGGCTAGAAGACAACTCAAGTACTCAACAACTCTTTCTCTCTCTGCGTCCTTTTTTTTTGGAAAATAAAATAATAATAGTAATAATAAATAATAATTTCTATTTTGTAATAAGCAAAACTCCGCCTTACCTACCTAAACCAAGGGGTCATATAATATAACCTTCGTTTAACACACTAAATTTTTTTGTTTTGTTTTTAAATGTCGCTTACCAGTAGATAAAAATAAGAAAAAGAAGTAGTAATTATAATAATAACATCTAATTTTCGTGTGATCTTATCTTCGTCTTGTCCAGAGGAAGACGCAAGTCTCTCCGAAAATTCTTGGTTCTAAGACCAGTAACTACAATAAAATTCTTCTTTCTTCTTTTTGTTGTTGTAGGTGTTGTCTGTTTATTTATTTATTTGCTGTAAACAATTGCAGAATTCTTTTGGCAGTGTGTGGTTGATTGAGCTATAACTGTTTGAATCTGGGGCTTTTTTTTTTTTTTGTGAAGAAGGTAGCTCAAAAATTTCCATGTCTCCAGCTGCAATTGAGGGGGCAATGCCGGGATCGGTTTGTTCAAAATCAACCGACGATAATCGTCTACGTTTTCAAAATCTTAGAGGGGTTCAGTGGCGTATAGATCTCGGGATTCTGCCCTTTTTGTCCTCTTCTTCTGCTACTGATACCATTGATGATCTTCGTAGAATTACCGCCGATTCTCGCAGGAGGTAATCTTTATCATCGTGGCATTATTTCTTTTAAAGGAAAAAGTGTTTTATCTATTTATTCATTTATTTTGGGTATTTATTTACTCTGTCTTTTTTGATGATTTTCGAGATGATAATAGATATAATCAGATATAAATTTATGAACAATTATCTTTCCTTTTCTTTCTTTTTTTTTTCCGACTGCCATATTTTGTAAATTGTGGCTTTAATTCTTAATTTATTTAATTGGATTGTTAATGATGTTGTACTAGAAAAATTGAAATTTTGCAATTTGTAAATTTTCGTTTATATGCCTACCCCTTGTTTCATTCATTTCCATTAACAAATTTATTTTATTTTTAAATGAATTTTAAATAGAATTCATATGCAAATGAATTCCAAATTCATTTGAATCAAATTCATTTCATCTATAAGAATGCATTTAGTGTTAAACAATTCTATAAAATTAAAAAGTTAGAATTGAAAATGAATTTTACAAAGTTTTCATTTTCGATTTGCAAATGAATTCTATAAAACTTTGTGGAATTCATTTGAACCAAAAACACTGTTACTGTTTTTCATTTTTTTTTTCAAGATTATGCGGGCTATAATTTAAAGTTCTCTACAAGATTTTTACCAATGAAAGAGCTGTCTAGCATGAGGAGATAGATTAGGCTTAAAATAATGATGTTTTAAAATTATTTTCTTGGTGTTAGTGCAGCTTGTCTTACTTTCACTGACTTTTTTTCTTATCCCTTGTTCTGTCAGATATGCTGGTTTAAGAAGGCGTCTGCTTATTGATCCACATATTTCGAAGGATGGGAGCAATTCTCCTGATCTTGCTATAGACAATCCATTATCACAAAACCCAGGTAATAAATACGTATGTATATATATATATGATTTGTACCTCAGCACATAGGATTTTATACATTTGTAATCTGCTCTTGAATGCCTGTATTACTGGCATATGCTCTTTCATTCCCTTATGCTCCTGCTGGATTATGATTGTTGCCTACATTTTGCGAGTGCATTCAGTTTTAGAAGTTGTTTATTATCCTAAGGAATGATGATGCTGATTGTCAATGCTATCTGCAACTTTTGAAAGTGCTAGGCAAGTTTCTTAAAGTTTTATTATGTTGCAGTTCATGCTTTACGTTGATTATGATGCAAATCCTACATGCAGATAGCACTTGGGGACGCTTCTTTCGTAATGCTGAACTGGAAAAAACAGTTGATCAGGACTTATCACGTTTATATCCCGAGCATGGGAGCTATTTCCAGACTCCTGGTTGTCAAGGAATGTTAAGGCGAATTTTGCTATTGTGGTGCCTTAGACATCCTGAGTGTGGTTATAGACAAGGTAAATTAGACTAGTTAGATGAAACTAATTCATATTACTTTTCATCTCTTTTTGTTCTACCTTTAAGCTAACTAGCAAAATATATTAATCTTCCCTTTGTGAATTGACTTCAAAGGGAACATTTGCATTATAGAAATGCTGAGTTAGGGTTAGTTTGATATAAATGAATTCCAAAAATGTTATGGAATTCATTTGCAAATCCACATTATGCATGTTTGGTTTAAATGAGTTTTTTGTAGAATTCATTTCCAAATCCAACTTTTTAAATTTGTGGAATTGACTATAACTAGAGTAAATTCTAATAAAATAGTTGGAATTTGCAAATGAATTCCACAAGTTTTTAGCTTATATTTTCAAATGACAAAAATATTCTCATTATCTTTATTTTCAAAAGTATATTTTTGTCTACTCAAAAATAGCTTTCTCTTTCTCTAAAAAAACAAAAAGCTCTCTCCTTTTAACAACTGCTCTTATCTCCTTCCTTCATGCCGACTGCTCTTCGCTCAAATTGAAGGTACTCTCAACAAAAATTATCAAATTAATCAACAAATTTATCAAATTGATTGTGTTAGATTAGTGGGTTTTTTTTTATTCTTAGATTAGTGGGTATTTTTTATTCTTAGATTAGTGGGTAGTTTTTAGAAAAATTAAATCCCTCTTTTATGGCTTTTTTGTTTGACAATTTTTTTTCTTTGTGGGTTTTCTCTGATATATTGATTATCTATGTTTTTTTTTTTGTAAAAGTATTGAATATTTTGAGTAATCACTACATATGCTGCTAACTTGTTCGATGAAATGTCTAAAAGAAACAAATTTGATTAGAGAGTTACTAGGCTAATGACATCATTCTCACTAGATGTATATACGTATCTAGACAACACAAACCCTCAAATCTCCACATATGTATGCTACATGTAGTGCCATATATAAACAAATCGAGTTCTTGGACCCTAGTGGCTAAAAGTGCTTTCATAGAAAACATAAATACATCTTAATCCATTCTAATAAATTTATTTATTTATCTATTTATTTATTTGTTTATTTTACTTGAAATATTTAACAATTGAATTTGTTACATATATATCGTATCTACTTTCTTGCTTGTATATGTTATTTGTTAATATATTATTATAGCCTATAATTGTCAAACAAGTTGGAATTTAACCATGCTCATTTGGTTTATGGCATGAATATCTTATGCCAATTTCAAGATTCCTATGTTTTGTTATTATCTTATCCCTGTTTCAAAATTTGACCAGCATAATAGAAGTGGTATAAATGCGTTATTTTGTTTTGTTTTCCTTGTAATAAAAATAAAACAGCATACATATTAATTAAAAATAAATATTCAATGGTACTGAGATAAATTAAAAATATAATTAAAAAGAAATATCTAAAAAAGAAATTAAAATATTAATTTGAATTTTGAATAATCACTCTTTAATGATGTAATATGAAACCTAAGAAAAAGTAAAAAAAAAAAAACACAATCTATTTAGAAGGGTATTTTTGACCAAAATCAAACTTAAACTTGAATTCTAGATTTATACCAAACACAATATAACATAATATGGAATTCATTTGAAATGAATTCCCAAACTATTCATTTGAACCAAACACACTTCATTAATACAAATTCATTTGCAAATGAAATGAATTCCTTGGTGGAATTGAACCAAACGTAGGCTTAGTGATGTTTAACTTGATATTTCAATATTCATTCAGGAAAGTTAATATTCTTTTATCTTTCTAACTTTCTTTTAGGTATGCATGAACTTTTGGCTCCTTTATTGTATGTTCTTCATGTTGATGTCTTGCGTCTCTCTGAAGTGCGAAAACAATATGAAGACCATTTCACCGATAAATTTGACGGCTTATCGTTTCATGAGAGTGATCTTATGTACAATTTTGATTTCAAAAAATATTTGGATTACATGGAAGATGAGATTGGCTCTCATGGTAATGCCACCAAGGTTAGAAGTCTGGATGAGCTTGATCCTGAAATACAAGCCATTGTATTGCTGAGTGATGCTTATGGGGCTGAAGGTGAATTGGGAATTGTTTTGTCAGATAAATTTATGGAACATGATGCTTACTGTATGTTTGATGCTTTGATGAATGGGGCGCATGGTGCAGTTGCCATGGCAGAATTTTTCTCTCCATCCCCTGCAGGTGATTCTCATTCTGGGTTACCTCCTGTCATTGAAGCTTCTGCTGCATTATACCATTTGCTATCTGTTGTTGATTCTTCTTTACATAGCCACCTTGTTGAGCTTGGAGTTGAACCTCAGTATTTTGCACTTCGCTGGCTGCGGGTTTTATTTGGAAGGGAGTTTTTACTTAAAAACCTCTTGGTAATATGGGATGAAATATTTGCAGCAGATAACAGTAGATCAAAAAAAGGTGCTGATGATGATTCAAATTCCAGTTTCAGTATTTTTAGTTCACTTCGGGGAGCATTGATCTCGGCTATTGCCGTTTCTATGATACTTCATTTGAGATCTTCACTGCTTGCCACTGAGAATGCTACTACTTGTCTCCAGAGGCTATTGAAGTTTCCAGAAAATATAGATCTGAGAAAACTTATAGACAAGGCAAAGTCTTTACAGACTCTTGCATTGGGGGTTAGTACCTCATCCTTCATTTCTCCTCTTGGTGGGACTTGTAACTATTGTAAATCAATGGTGGTGAGAAGTCAGACTCTTCCATCTGATTCTATTTCTCCAAAAACTCCTCTAAACATGGTATCTGACAGTTACTGGGAAGAGAAGTGGAGAGTTTTGCACAAAGCAGAAGAACTCAGGCATAGTTCAGGAAAACAAAATCTAACTCCAAGAAAAGGATGGTCGGATAAAGTAAGATTGAGTCTATCAAGAACAGCATCTGACCCATCTCCAGGAAAAGTTGTGCATAGTGAGAAGGTCCAGAAGCCATCTGTTAGGCGTCGTTTACTTGAAGATTTACGTCGTGAACTTGGTTTTGTTGAAGATAATGAGAAGGCAGAATGTGCAGATGCTTTAGGCCAGAATGATGATATCTGTGTAGAAGCTGAGGTTGAGGATCGACGTGGTGGTTGTAAGGACTTCACCTGCATAGGTGAGGGAAGTTGTCCAAGTGGAAATGCTGGTAGTGAGGAAAATTCATCTGTGTTCTCTGACCCATCTACTCCCCTTAGTGGCACCAACAATCATGAAAATTATTCTGAGAAAAGTAGCGTTGCCTCAAATTTATCTGTTGATGAAACTGATGATAATCACAGGGCTATCCAGGAAGATGCAGAGCTTCCTATTTCTCACCTCCCTGGTGATGCCCCTCTAAATTCTGGGAGCAACAATGAGGCAACTGGAGAATTGGTGGCAGGTACGAGGGAGCGAAAACTTCTTTCAGGTAAATTCCAGTGGTTTTGGAAGTTTGGACGACGTACTGTTGGGGAGGAGACATCTGAAATAGGAAGTGGAGCAGTTGAATCTACAGAATCTTCCAGTGATGCCGTCGGTCAGAGCAATGTGATATGCGCTTCTGATGATGATTCTAGCAATTCTTGTACTAGTGCAAAAGATGCAGATCAGAAGGTGATGGGTACATTGAGGAATCTCGGTCACTCAATGCTTGAACATATTCAGGTGCGTGTTGATTTTTGTTGCTTTTGAAGTTGTGATTTATAAATGTTACAGTATCGTTGCTTAATTATAAGCATATTTCAAGAGTATAGTAAAATGAAATATGAAAATGGTATCTGATATACATGCAACCTTTTGGAAAATTTTATAGGAGAATGTAGATTGGTTTTCTTTGTACTAAGCTTAATGTATTGAATCTAGTCTAATTATAGGCAATAATATTATATGGCTATGTAGCGATGACATAAGAAACATGAAATAAGAAATGGGAAAACGGAAGCGAAATGACATTTCTAAGAAATATAGAGAACAGGAAACTGAGGTTGATTTTTAGATATTAAAACTATTGGAGTCAATTTATAAATATAATTCTAAAAACATAAAAAGAAAAATGCTTTTGTAGTGTGTGGTGTTGGTGGTATCTTCCATTCACGGGAACCGAAGAGTGGGCTGGTCCTTCGGATCCCACACTAGTTGTGGAGTGTGTGTTTAGGTTATATGGGGTAGCACGTCTTTATAAAATTGACATGGTTCTGTGAAGGAATGTGTCCTATCCTTGAGCCAATGTATGTGTTTTGTGTTTTTTGCACAACTCCAAAAAATAATAAAAAGAAAAACATGATAACCATATTTATAAGTACAAAATTCTTTTTGTGACTTAAACATCAATCAGTTGCCATATCATCCTATAATCATAAAATAGGTTGCACAAAACGGAATTGTGGATACGGAAAATTGTAACGGATATGGTGGAATTGTATTTTCTAAAATATAGAAAATGAAAACATGGAGGAAGCATGTAAATATTAAAAATATAGGAATATATAAATAAATACTAAAAATATATATAAATATAAATTTTATATGTAAATAATAAAAAATTTATTTGTTACTATCAATCAATGAAGTAATATTATAGATTATTTTATTTAGTTAAGAAAAATATCAGATTCTTTTTTAATTTATTTTTTTATTGAGAAAAAAACTAAAGAAATGTATTTTTCAAGTTAGAAACGTGTTTCCTACTTTTTCAAATCTGCCGAGACAGTCTCAAAACATTTTTGAGGAGTTTCTTGAAGTTTTTGACCCAAGGAAACGCCTACTAATTGAAAATTCCATACATCACAGTTCTATGTTTAAGTATGAACTGATATGGCAAGAGCTTGAAGATATTTTAATTTTATGTCATTCATAACTGATATGGCTTTATCCAATTTTCTTTCTTTTAGTGATGTCTATCAGATTAATTTTCCCTTCATTCTTCAAATGGATAGACATCATGCCTGACGAGCTTCCTTGGAAAAATTGGAATTTTTCGCCCTTGAATTGTATTCAAAGCAAATCTTATGAATATAAATCTTTTCCTGGCATGAGCCATGCTGACTCTTCGGCTAATAATTTGTCTTGCAGGTAATAGAGACCGTTTTCCAGCAAGATAGGGTTCAGGTGGGATCATTGGAAAATTTCTCCAAAAATGTTATAGTTGGCAAAGGACAAGTTACAGCTATGACAGCTCTTAAAGAGCTTCGGAAAATCAGCAATCTTCTATCTGAAATGTGAGTTAGCTTTAATTATACATACCTGTATATATGTTTTTGTAACTACTATTCTTTTAATGCAAAATAAAAGTGGGTTTCTGAATTCTCTCTTTTGTTCTTCTGAGGAGTCCTAATTTTTGCGAGAGATATTCACATGTAAATACGATTGTTTTTTCCACAACCTTATAATTGAATGCCATGTGATGCCATATTTGAATGATCCAATGAGCCTTTGTGCGCCTGCTTCTCAGCATTGGCCAATATATTTGATGAACTGACCTGATAGATTCTGTGGTCTATTATTTTAGTTCGTTGTGACTTGCATGTTTATAAACTCAAATGTGTGGTGTGTTTTCATTTTTTCCCGTTCCTTTTAGTTTTGGAAATATTTAATAAAATTTAAGAAATTGGTTCCATTTTAGTCTACTGGTTAAAATGCAAATAATGAAGGAAAATGTTTTTCATCATTGGTTTAATTAAACATTTGAGTTTGAGAACTATTTGGAAGAAAGCTATCGTCTCTGTAAGAAATGAGAAAAATGGACTATTGCATTCAAAAGATATGTCAAATAAGATCGATTCTTTGATTGCGGATAATTTTGGGCAAAACCCATTAATGGGCACCTAAATTTTTAAGTTTTCTTCTACTGTGCCTCTATTGTTTTATTGTGTTTTATTAAATTTTTATATTTTCACTAATTTAGAACTTTTTTTGACAGGATGATTATTTTATTATATTATTTTATTTTCTACACTTATTTTGTTTTTTAATACTTTATTTTAGCTTTAATAGAATAAATGTGTTTTTTTTTTATCATCCAATGATAATTATAAATAAAATAAAACTTACTTTATAAAAAAACAAAGTAACTAGAGAATGCACCATAAATCACCATGAATGATTATTGACTATGTGAAAGATAATTAATTAAATAATATAATAAAATTTCAAGAGGTATTTTACTAATAAAGCTTAAAGCCCAAAATAAAGATAGAGTTGTCACCTAGATGAAATTTGGGACATATTTTTACAGCATTTGGATTCTTTTCAGAAGTTGGTTATAGGCTTAATTAAGCCATTTTCATGCAACTTTGGTGTGATTTACAATATTCATCATATATACATCCATCCATAATAACAAAATAGATAAATAAACCAAATAAACATGCAAAAGGAGGGATGATAAATGGTTACAACCCTTATTCACACATAAAAAAATATAAATGAAAATTTAATATATTTAAATAAATACTATTTTGTTTGTCATATCCTGCAAAAAAAAAAAAAAAAAAAATAGCCCAAAAACCTACAAGAAAATAATAAGATTAGTTTGCAATTAAC
>CATIWM010602859.1:0-18208 GCA_949671775.1 Mallotus repandus | reverse complement strand
TGTTATATAATTGATTTAGCATTATTATCTAATACTAACTAATTATATATATATGAAACATTACATATATATGAAACATTGCATATTAAGTATAGTTTTAATTAATAATTTAGTATTATATAATATTCATTAAATATTTATGAATTTGTATTTAACTCTAATTTAAATAGCATAATATCTATAACTTACAAATAATAAATCTCTAGGATAATATATATAAAATTGTGTTAATATTTATATTTAAAGTAATAAATAAATATTAATGTTCAATACATTTTGATTTGCAATGGATGTGTACTTTAGATTCAATACATTGTGTTAATATTCAATACATTTTGATTTGCAATGGATGTGTACTTTATATATATTTTTTATATTTTATTTTAAATTTTTTATAAATTTAATATTATAAAATTAAAACAATTAAATATCATTAAGTTTTTTAAATTTAATATTATTAAAATAGCGATGGAATTTGAATTCCATCACTAAAATAAGTATTATAAAAGCAAATTAATAGCTGATCTTAGCGACGAAATTCAAAATACTGTCACTAAAATTTGCTAGCAATTTGCTTTTATATCATTAAATTTAGCGGCGGATTGATTCTGTCACTAAATTTAGCGACGGATTTTGATATCCGTCACTAAAATTTAGAGAGGAGCATTTTACTGACAAAAATTTTTCCATCGCTATTTCATTGCTAAGTGATTTAGCGACAGAATTTTCTGTCACTAAATCAGCAAAAATTTATAGTGTTATTTGATAATTATCACGTCAGTCAATTGTAATTGTGATAAAAAATTTGACCCAATGGATAAATAATATAGTTTTGCAAAATAAAAAGGAAAAATAACATAACTTTTAAATATTAGAAACTAAGTAATATAATATAACAAATCACATAGAAGAATAGTAATTCACCCTATATTTTAATTCTTTTGCCAATTTTCTAACTCTCGATTTTTTATAAGTTGCATATATAACTTGTTTTCTTATACTTTCTATCTTTGTATTTAAAAAATTGAAAATAATTTATTTTATTTAAAATAATTTTTAAATTACATTTAATTTTTTGAAATAATAAATCTCAAAATATTTGAGTAATAAACTAAATTAATAAAATTTTTAGCTAACAACATAATAAAAAAGTTAGTCAAAGATAAATATAGATTTGAACTTAGTGAGAATGCATAAAACTAATCTGGATAGGCAAAGTAACCATAGAACACACTTTTGGCTGAGGCTGGTGACATTACATATACAATTAAATATACAAAAAAATGATAAAGAAAAATGGAAAATAAAAGGAAGTAGAAGCAAACAAGAAGGTGGCAGCTTCTACGAGCAGACCATTTCCTTCTTCAAGTCCCAGCATGGAGTTTAGCTTTGTCGAAGTCTGGTCATTTACCCATGAGACCAAAAACTAAAATTTTGACACAGACTACCATAAGACTATGTCTACTTGAGATGGTTTCAACTTGTTTCATAATTACTTGCATTACATATTTCTTTCCAAGTATAAGACCTAATTAATTGTCAAGAAAATGACAACAAAAACAATCATAAAAATAGCTTTCCTGTGATTAATTTTACCTAGAAAACAATAAATATGACATGTTATATGCTTAATTTAATACGTAAATGTATTTAACTGATTTTTTACTTCAAAATTAAAATTATCGACGTATCTGTATTTTTTATTTTAAGAAAAAGTTTTGATATATAGTATACAATTTTGACCAAAAAAATAGCGTCATGCTGCGGAGGATATTTAGTTTTTTTTTTAATTAATTTATTTTATTTTCTGTGAATTTTCTCATCAACGAAAATGATTTGGAACTGGAAGACATGAGTAGAAAAGAAAGTTGAAGATGGTCTCTTGGCACAAAAGATCTAGGGCTCAGGCCCACCCTTGTTTATGGAGAATCCTCAAGTCAACCAACGAATCTGATAATCTGAATCAGGTCTATGCCTATCTAAATCTGAAATAAAAATGGCTTGCAAGGGATGCTTCTGTAATTTGTGGATGCAGTCTTCTTTCAGTTTCAGCAACTTGCATACGGAGAAAAGAAAACGTCAATTTTTGTTGCTAGCTAGTTACTCCAAGAAAAAAAAAAATTGAAGTTTTTTTTATCTAAAGTTCTAGAATTTAAATTTTGTATATAAAGAGATAAATGATAAAAAAATTTTGCTTTTTTTTAGAAAATTTATATAATTTAAGTCAGATTAATCAAGTATATGTAATTGTAGGATATCAAAAATTAAATGTAAAAAAATTATGTCAATCATAAATTTTTCCATCATTATTATTATCTACCTCTAATATTAGATAGTTATAGAAATTTTAGTAATTTGGATTGAATTGAATAAATTTTATAAAGAGAATAAAACTCTTCCAACCTCTATTATATACAAACTCAAACTTAAAATTTTATTTTAAAAATTTAAATTTTTTTATCACATTAACCAATAAAACATTGATAATATATCATTGTTTTTTATTTTCTAATTTATAAATCTCAATCTTGTACTACAAAATGTAAATTGGGTACTTACATGAACAAAAGAATAAACATCCAAAAAGAAAAAATTCTAGCCACTAAATTGTTTATCCCACAAAAATCAAGAAACAGAATTGAGTTAAGAATTTTCTTGGCAAGCATTTAATTTCTCTGATGATAAAGTCAACTGCCCATTTAACTTTAAGAAAACAATTAGTAGAAAGAAAGATAGAGAGATATAGCTACCTACTACGAATACCATTCGCTGCTTTTATATCACATCACATGGACCGACTCATGACCCTGCAATTTGAGCTAAATGAAAGATGCATGTGTTTGACTTCTGATTGGCAAAAACTGAAGCCAATATTCAGTTAAGTATTAACCATTTCAAAATGGGTTGCTTTGCAGCTCCCAAGTTGATAGATATTTTAATTTGGGAGGCAAAGCTGGTCAGGCTTCGATTATTGTTGCCAGCTTTGACCGACATTTGATCCTTGCTCCTTTCTTATCTTTTTGTGCATTAGAGCATACATATATATGTTCAGTTTACACATATAATTCTCACAATAAGGCTGAGTATATAATGGAAAATTTTGTCATACTATATTCAAATTTAAAATTAAATTATATTAAAATTATATCAAATTGAATAATTTTAATTTTAAATCGAATCGAACTGAATTATATGAATAATTTGGTACAGTTATGAGTTTCTATAAATTTTTTATAAATAAATTAATTTTCACGCATAAATATAAACAATAACTCATTATATATCATTATTATTATGTTGAATAAGTAATTAAATTATAAGTATAACCAACTAATTGAAATTTGCAAAACCTTGTTACTTGGTCAAGAATTAATCTTGGATGGATACAATGTAACTAGATGTCCTTTATTTATTTATTTAGATCAACTAATTGTTAGTTATTAAGTCCAAGTCCAAAAAGACAATCAAAGCATTCTCCAAAGGACTATAGAATCACATGGCTTAAATATAGCATGGTTAGTGATTGAGAGTCATAGATTTACTCTTACAATATAAAAAGTATGGGTAAGAGTAATATACACTAACAATAAGAGACAAAATAAAAAGGAGTACAAAAGTTTATGAAAAAAAATTACAATGGAACCATAATCTTATGTGAGTGAGCTCAAATTTGCAAGTGCAACTGTTATGTGGATATCAGACAAAGAACACATTAAACTTGGAGAATAAGCTCATATCTGGATTTTTTATGATTTCTCTATGCAAGTATTATCATGAAATGAGATCAAAATTCACACAACCACGAAACAAGAGAAATCATCAAAAGTCCAGATCTGAGTGGTAATATTTGCAGTGTAGGAATCATCACAAATCCAGAAATCTAATTACCATAAAGGAGATTTGAAAAGGATTGTTTAGCAACCTATTCAGCTATATGACATTATAAAATTTATTTGCATTCAAAGTATAAAAATCAAAACATGAATAAAGAATAACAAAAGGGTTATTTGCATTTTCGGAACCTAAGCTTTTAATCAAATATTACAAAAGTATCCAATTTTATTTTGGTAACACAAAATTTTTCAACTTTCAAATATGATCACACTATATTTTCCAGAGTCAATTTGTGGTCATCAGTAATAACATGTCTCAAAGCTAATTTTCAGTTATTGGTGATAACATGTTACTAATGATTTTAGATTCAGAGATGGATTAAAATATGGTATACGTTCTTGAATCATTTTGATTTTAGCTGGCTGTTGCCATGAATTTATGATTTTTTGACTTTTGGGCTGTTTTTCTTCTTTTGGGGAAAAAAAAAAAATTAACATGCATCATTCTTGCTATTTTTCTTTTTACTTGATGCTCTACTCTAAAAGATCAGAAATATATGGATACAAATTTTGGTTGGACCCAGATCAGAAAAATGGGATGAAACCGGTTCTGTGACCGTGGATGTTGTGCATAAACACAGCAGAAGAATATATTAATAAGAAATAGTAGATGATAGTTTATCTTTGCAATAAATATTTGCAAAATAATTCTAACACTACCAATCCCATAATTTTTTTTTATCTTAAATCTTAACTCCTAATATGATCCCAACATAACTATAAGAGTGGTGAATATCTTCTAATAGCTAATTTAAAATAATATCGCAATTCAAATTTGAAACGTCTCTTAAGCAAAAACCACTACTACTAGCTAATCCCAACAACTATTGGTTTTAGATTTTTTTATTTTTATAATAAGTTGTAAAATTTTTGACTTTATAATAAAAATAATTAGAAGAAAGGGTAGATTTATTATTGAAAGCTTATAATAATGGCAATTTAGTTCAAATATTGAAAAAATTCCAACAAGCAATAATATATTCATATAAAAAAAAGTTTTATATTATTAAGAGAACAAATAGGTGTTGAGTACTTAACAGGCATTGGTTATTGATTCTAAAATGTATAGTCAACCATAATTTCTTGCTCAAACTATTTGGATTAAACAACTATACTTCTAATAATTGGATCGAAAACATCCTCTGACCACTAAAAAAAAATAGAAAGGCATTTCTGTAGTTTTGCAACAAAAGGGATAAGAAGACTGTTAACTTGTGCAATATGTGCCATATCTAGTGTAGAATTAGCAAAGTCTTTCCTCATGTGGAAATTATATATTCCACCAATAATGCCAAGCTTGCAGTCATGTAATAGCAACACAAACATTCATGTGCTTGCACTGCTTGAGATAAGCTTTTCAGATGATGTAGCATTCACATGTTCATTGGGTTAGAAGTCCAATTACACAAGTGCAATGGGCCTCCACATCAAGTTGATAGAATTGTCACCAACTCACTAACCATGCATGGCTTGCGACTATAGGTGGGAGTTCAAGTGGTAAATTCTTTTTTTATAATTTAATTTATACATTTTGTTTCAAACTATTTTTTTTTCAGTGAAATTATGTTTTTTTTTCACAATATTAAGTATATAATTAATTCTTTTCGTGATTGATAATAACTTTAAAAAAATTAAATAATGTTCTTACAACAAAACTTCGATAGAACCATAAAATTATAAAATTCTCTATGCCCTTAACTATTTATATTTCTTCTTAGATAATATAATTAAAAGTAAAATAATGGGCAAGTTATTCTTATTAAGATCTCTTTAAGAGAATCTTTATTATGGGAATGATAAATTTTTTAACGTGAAAACTAAATCAGAATAATAGATTAAAAATAAGATTAATTACTACTTCGAGAAAATCTCATAAAAATAAGATTCACTTGAACCATGAGGTCCATGACTCACAACCCACTATGACAAAGTTTCTCAAGGAAATGCCTGCCCCACTAGCCTACCTTCAATGTTGTAAAGCTCACATCACCAGTGAGTCACACACACACAAACGCACATACACGCACCTTAAGTCCAAGGATCTAACATGGCTCAATCATGTAAAGTTCAATGACGAAAGCCAAAGTACAAATACAAACAGAAGGCTTTGTTCACATAGTGAAATTATTTGCTTAATAAAAGGAAAGGCACACAAAAAAAATAAAACCCATTTGCTTACATGGACATTCCACATCATCATCTCTTGACTTACATGGCATATGACTGTTTCCACATAATCTTCAATAAAGCTTGGAAGTCGAGACATGTTCAAACATTCATAACACTACGAAATCCGTCATCTTTTACTAAATAATTTATAATTTTAGTATTCTAGTTATCTAATTCTATCTTTTTTGGCCCCCTTTTCTTTTTTTCTTTTCATATTTACCCTTTTTCTGACCTTTGACTTGTTCTCTCTTTAAATGTTTCCTCTTCTCCAGCTCCCCTTTATATACTATCTCAATCTTTTCATGTACAAAACAATATTATGCTTTTTATTGTCCTCTTCTCTTCACTTATATCTTCTTGATTCTTTTCTTCTGCTCTGTGTTCAAATCATTGAAACTCAAGAATGGATCCGTATGACTTTCCTGTCTCTAGGTCTCCAAGAAAAGAACTTCAAGGTCCAAGACCACCAGCACTAAAAGTCCGTAAAGATTCACACAAGATCAGGAAACCACCAGTAGCACCACAACCATCACAGCAGCAGCAGCAGCATCAAGTAACGCAGCCACGGCCGCCAGTTATAATCTACACAGTTTCACCTAAGGTCATCCATACAAGCCCTAGTAACTTCATGAACCTAGTCCAGCGCCTTACAGGCTCAACATCTTCTTCTTCTACTTCTTCTACCGCATATGCAACTTCAAATACTAATTCAACTTCAACCATTAATAATAACCCTTTTAGCAATGATGTTAGTGGTGCAATATCACCGGCTGCAAGATACGCAGCAATAGAAAAAGCTAAGTCACCAAAGGAGAATACGAGGCAGCAAGTGATGCAGTCAAGTGGGGATATGAGTTTCTTGGAAGGGATTGAAATGAGTCAAGTAATGGAGAGGCCACCATCAGGTACTTTGTTTCCTGGAATTCTATCTCCAGGTCCAGCTTCTCTACCTCCAATATCACCAAACTTCTTCTCTCCACCGTCTGATCCAAATATGTTGAGCTTTCTTCACGATTTGAGCCCTGTTATTCATGGTAATAGAAGCTTTTTAGAGGGTAGTTTCATGCCTAGTCCTTCTGCAGCAACTTTTGTATCTCCTCGCTTGAATACTTCGCCAACTCCATCTATAGACCTTTTCAATAATTTCAATTTCAATTTCTTTGATTATTGAACTAATATATAATTTGATTCTCTTTACAATTCTAGGAAGCGTAGAGAACCATAAATAGATATTCATTTTCATTTTCATTTATTTATTTTTTGTTTTGTTTTTGGGTGTGGATCATGATCTTCATTGATGGTGGGAAAGAGTGGGGAGGAGATAGAAGGGCTATAGTGGAAATTTGATTTTTGGTAGGTTAGCAAGTTGGAGACTTGTTAATGGCATCATGTTTCTTATTTTTAATTCTAGTGGGTCATATGATAGGGGCAAATTTTTGCCCTATAATATTCAATGGCCGCTTTTTTGTTATTTTTTTTTCTGATACAATTCTTTTGTCATGTACCTTATGGCATGTAATTGAAAAACAATAACATTTCGGTTCTTAAATTTTTTGTTGACTAACATACACATATATGCATATAATTATATGCTATTGAAATGCCGAAACTTGAGTTTGAATTCTTCAATGCTACCTATGTCACATTTTGTGTGCAAAAGTGTGGCATTATTTATGCGTCTTTGGCAAGAAATCAAGAAACCATATATACATGAATATATTACTATTATAAGTTATGTGTTGTTTAAGATCTTTGGATTGAATGGAGATGTAGGATCAGGAACAGCTATACCCACTTTTTTTCTTTGTCTATTTTGCTGTTTTTTTCCTTTCCACTTGAGTTATAGGCTCATATGAAGCCAAGTTCTTTGCATTGATTCCAACCACTTGCTTGCAACACCACACAAACCCTTCTTGGAAGATAATTGATGGAGTGAGGTCCTAAGTTATGACATTTTCCTGTGAAGTATGATGATGAATCAAAGAGGGTGCAATTAATGCCTCTTTACCATTAATGCTCCAACTTCATAATGATCTTGAAAGACACTATAAGGTACAGACGAGAAAAATAAAAACTAATGAATTTATTTTTTTGAAAAAAAAGAAGAAGAAGAAAATAGTCTTAATTCTTAAGCTTTTCTTTGCTTCTTTGTTCCATGGAATTTATTATTTTGATCATTACTGAATTTTGCTTTTGATTTCATTGAGATCACTAAATTTCACTTTCTTCCAATTTAACTATATAATTATAAATTTGTCGTACAATTAATTTGTTACAAAACGAATAATGGGCATTGAACAACTGGATAATTAAAATAAATGCATTTTAGTTTTTGATTCACTTATATATATATATATATATTCAAAATTTAATAAAAATTGCTAATTTTATAGATCAAATAATTACATAAGCTTTTACTCTTGTGTGGATGCCTTATTAAGGTTTACTTTCAGTTTCCAACATTTTATTTAATGTGATACACCAATTACATTTGTCAAATATTAAGTAGTCAACTGGTAAAAATTTCTTTTAAGATATAAATATTATATTTGGATGTAAACATTTGATTTAAAATCTTAAATTACAAATACTAAATTTTAAATATAAAAATTTTAAATAATATATAGTAAATTATTATTTCAAATTCTCATTTAATAAATTATTATGAATTTGCTTCGAATCTTTATTATACAAATGCATGTAATTTTCAAATTAGAGATTTGATTGAAATTCAAATTTGAACTCAAATCTCTTGTATCCAAACATAATATTAATATAAAAATTTAATTTCTAATGTCATAATATGATAACATTATTCTTCCTACTGTGTTAAAAAAAATACACCAACATTCAACAATTAATCATATGTACAGTTAAAAAAAAAAAAAAAAAAAGCCCTCCACCGCTAACGTAATTTGGTGCCCCCTTGTCAGCATTTCAATGTTCCAATTCAACCAAATTCTGATAGAAGTGTAAAATATATTTAAGTTAAAATTGAAGTTTACTGACCTTAGTGAAATTGAAAATAAAGCAGAAGGACCATTGAAGGAAATTACCTCGTTTTCTTGTTTTAACATTGATCTAAGCTCCTTAAATACATATATAAACAATGCCAATGCCAATGTTCAAGTCCTGTTTCCGTTTAAATGGAACAAACTGAATCTTTACCTTTCTTGGTTTTTCTTGTTATAGCAATTGTAATAATAAGATTAAACAACAAGAGATTTGCAAGTCATTGGCCTCAGGATTTTTCCCTGATTTTAGTGACGAAAAGAAAAATCAATATTTTGGTACTGTGTAAATGCAGATCAAGTGGCTCCAAGGTGATCGAGATTTGACTAAATCAAATGAAAGACTAATTTTCACAAGTGAAGTTGAGCTTGTAATGGGGAAAAAAAAAATCAAGCAAACCCATCATAGACAAGTGGTTATACCTTTGGTTTCTTGCTAATAATTGACTTTGACTTTAAATTCAGAAAACTTTAAGGTACATAATACTATAAACATCAATATTGAAATGTTAATAAGACTTTCCATGGAGGAAATAAACATTGTATGTAAGTATAGATTCATCAATGTTTATACCCCACATTTTATTACTTGAATGTGACACAAGACACTTGCAAGTTGACTAGGACAAAACCTTGAATCTGCTAGACCACACTTGTATGAAGACAAAGGATTAGTGCTCTTAACCTGGAGTTTCAAGGGATATACTTTGCTTTTGGGGCCACAAAGTCAAAAAAGAAAAAAAAAAGGTTCAATCTTTCTGTCGTCAAGTTTATATTTACTGTTATTTAAAAAACCATCCCAATGTGGGAGTGGTTAAGAATAAAAGAAGAGAGGAAGAAAAAAAACAGTCCATAAAAGATGAAATTCATATTATTATACTAATCAAGTTGTGAAAGTAGTAGTTATTGATATTACATTTTTTTTGAACAAATTTGGCAGAATTTTATACATTTTAAGATAAAGACATATAAAGTAAAATTCACATTTTTAATATTAGAAAATTTTAGATAAAAAATATTACACTGAAAAACAATGAAATAATTAGATATATCTTGTTTAGAGACATGAATATTTTTTTTCAATCTTGAAACATCATATAAATTAACTAATGAGTTAAATCAAAGCATAATTTAATCATTCTTTTTGACATTCTGCTAATACTTGATCATCATCATTATAATCCACCAATATACTGCAATGTCAAGGAAATCCAACGACTCCTGATAACCAACAAAAAAAAAAAAAAAATCGTAAAATCTAGATCTATAGATCTAAATATCAACATTGATAAACACTAAAATCTATTTATAATTTATAAATTTCAGAATAAAGAGAGAAACAAATATTTAGTTCTTTGGCCATATCACCTAACCTCAAGAAAAAAATCGAAAAAAGAAAAGAAAAGAAAGAAACAAAAGATCTAGAACAATTAACAAGGAAGAAACGGTCTCTTTGTTGTATTTCTCCTCTCTTTTCTATCTTTTTGAGTGATTTCACAAATGATTTTTAAGTGTTTAGAGTGGCTTTAGCCATTATTTTCTACTTTTTTCTCACTTTTATATTTGAATAATATGAATTTAGCATATGTATGTATATTCTTAGTTTTGTGATATAATTTACTAAATCTTTAAATTTAGTTTGGTGCTGTGATTTTTTTGGTAGTTTTATGGTCTGGTGTGTGAAATGGAGCCTGAATCGGTGGATCCATATGATAATAGTTTACAAATTCTTAGATTTGGCTTCTAACATTCACACCTTAGTTACATAAGATAGATGAAATATGGAAGTTTAGGAAATTTTTTAACACTACTATTGAAATTAAAATTATTTTTATATTTCTAGTGTGATTATTTTAGTTTAGATGATATATTTCTTTTTTGGATTATATATCTATAATTATTTTGCTTGTTTGAGCAATGGATGTCTTTGTATTTTTCTTAAAAAGTAATGATTGAATTATAAAATTAGATTTTGGTTGGCATGACATTAACAGGCTTGATTAATATTTAATTAAAACCATCATCATACCATATGTCAGCCTGACTAGCAGGAAAAGTCGGAAATAATCAAGTAATTTTTTTGCCAATAGTAAATTATAAAAATCTAGAGTATGGACTTTGTCAATTAGACTAGGTTATTGAGCAGTAATTACTTCGTACTTTTTGGTTACATTTTGATATCATGGGCAGAATTAATCAACAAATGCAACTTGAGTCATTCAATAGCATCCATTCTCATCATCTGACTTTTCTTAAGAGAGGTGGAAGGTAGAAAATGAATTTACCCAACAACCTAGTGATGCTGATGAATAAGCACCATGGATAATAAGCTAAAAACATTACACCAATTAACCGAAAGAGAAAAAAGAATCAACGAATGTGCTGAACCTTTTCACTGTGGTCTAAAACTCGCTCAAATATTGAGGACCAACTCACTGTTTTCATTTTCATTGCATCAAAAAATTTCATGTTAACTCTTCAACCACGCTCCGGTCAATTGCAAATTCCTGCTCTATAACATGTTCATGTCTCTCTGTGTTCTTGGCTTTTGAAACATAGGAGGTATTTACAGGTACATTCGAGCACATCAATGCTATTTCCAAAAAAGAGTAGTTGCCCTATAGGGCCTTGTACTCATAACTGTGTGCTGAGTTATGCGGTTATGCTGCACTGCCACTGGTGGAAATAGCAACTGTTGAACAAGATGTGCCCAATAACACCGACTTAACTTTGTTAACAGTCATAACACTGATGGGCTGAGTGCGGAATGTACTGAGCTCAAATTATTACTGCCGTTGCTTAAATGACTTACAGGACTCTGTTTATCCCAGGTTAAGGCCTTTGTAGGCCGTTGCTCCTTTTCCTGGACAGCATCAACTGCTACTTGTGGAGACCGCTTTCCTTTGAATACTCCCCACAAATAAAATTTTGCCTGGAATCCTGCATATCAATATAAAGATGAAGTTTAAACGGACATTAACTATACATTTTTGTGGCACAAAGAGCTTTACGGCGGATAATTATATAACTTACTCCAAAATTCCATTGGCAGTACTGTAGAAGAGAATATCAGGAGTTCTGCATTTTGAACAACAACTCTCAAGGCACAGTCTCTCCGGATCATGTCATCTACTAGGCCATCAAAAACCTTTTCATTCCTAGTGTAGAAGAGGGAACAAACGTTTAAAAGGAACCATACACAGAAAAACAGGAGAAAAAGGCAATACACAACTATCGATGCCCCACCTTTCACTGTCTGGGAAAAAATAAAGAGCAATACTATCATCCCTTGGCCCTGACTTTGCAAAACCTTTAGGCCATATGGTGGACCTAGGAAGTAATTCAGGTGAAAGAGAAGTTGGCATTGAGTTTGCTTCCTCACCAACTTTAGGGCATGCCAGATTAGAGACATGAGCAACAAGTCCAACCATTGTAGATACATTTTTGTCCAATATGCTCAAGCTACCCCTGTTAATCAAGCAAATTAATCTCACATATCAAATAATAGCCCACTAAATGGTCTTAAAAGACAGATGAGAAAAATAGAATTATCTTGCCTCCAAATTGGTTCTTGAATAGGCTGTGCATGGACATGAGCCTGTTCAACAACATTTGCTTCATAAGAAATAACTAGCTGATTGTTAGTATTACAAGGTTCAGTCTCTTCATGGAAGTGGCCTTCATCCATACTGTTCCATCTTTCATCAAGCATCTGCCCTGTCTCCCCATCCTCAGGAAAATTTGCCTCTAGGGGTATAGCCTCGAGAGAGTTCTTGTCATTTATACATTCAGCCTCTTCATTGATGCTGCCCTCATCCAGAACATGTTGCCCTCCATGCTTCTCATCTTTCTGTCCATCAAAGCAAATCACCTCAAGTGGTTGAAGGTCACCAGGATCCAGTTTAGAATTTTTACTTTCAAGAGACTCAACTGCTTCATTGGAGCTGCGTTCACCCGATCCATCTTGTGTTTCAAAATCCTTATCTTTCTCAATAGTCTTTGAGCAATCCGCATCAAGAAGTTGAACAGAGGAGCACTTTTCAAGACCCGCAACCTTTGATTTAGTCAATGAACAAGTATCGACCTTTCTTCTCTTAGATTTCTTCTTCAAATTATTGGCATGATGCCTCTTGTTCACTTGAACACCTTTGAAACTTTCAGAGTCAGTTTCTCCAACTTCGAAAGGGCTAACTTTGTCATCAGGTGATTCTATGACAACAGATGCACAATCCTCACACAACCATACCACATACTCATCAAAAGTTGCTGGCAATACAGGTAAGCAGTAACTGGAGAAAAGAGAGGACAAACCACAGTCAGACATGAACTTACCATAGACAAAAAAATATAAATGTTTAGCCATCATCATGAAGCACCTTACTCAAAATTAACACAACACTGACCCTCCCTCTATTCTAGATTGGGGGAAGGATCCATACTAAAATTTCTTGCAGCATAAAACATGAGTCAATCAAGCACACAAAGAAAATTAGAAATAGTAAACTGAGTAGAAAAGATCCTTCACGGTTTAAGAGTGATAAATTTTTATGCTTTAACATTTCTAAGGTGTTAGATTAAGTGGGCAATTACTCACCGATGCACAGCATAAACTTGACATTTATCACAAAAAATCAACGCATTGGAGAAGCCTTCATCACCACAAGTCTGACAAATAGTCACCTACAATACCAAATACAAATTAACTACAGCAGGCCAGGCTTCTACAATTTCCGGAAATTCAACATTCAAACAATCAATTGTCTATATAATTACCACAGAATGTTAGTAAAATTTCCAGAATATTTAGCATTTAAATAATTAGCAGTTCAGCACCCACATCAAACACAGCCCAAAATTTACTCCATTGTAAGATGAATGATGAAATGCTAAATAAATTAAGCAAGCTCATTAGTCGTGTCATTTAATGTCACACAGATCATAGAACTCACCCTATTTAACACTAACTTGTATTACTATCACATTATGAATTAAGCAATACCATTAACCTCCCTCCGTTGTTATTGGTCAACCACTGGGATGTGAATGGGAGACTCTAGTACTCTACAGAAATATAAAATGCTTCTGCAATGGGTTAATAGCATCAACAAGTGCAGCACATATATGTGAACTGAAAAATGAGGATCTTCAGGATCTGTTGGAGCCTTCAATTTTTAAGCACCAGCTATGGTTTTTCTATTTGAGAGAACATTATAAGAGGAACTATGCTTTATTGAACCAAATATGCTTCTGTTGAAATAGCAGCAGAAGTTTTTTTTTTTTCTTTCTGAGCAAATAAGACTGCAAATTGATAAATTTCAATTGCACTCTATCAACTTGATTCAATTTGCAAGTACAAAAACCCAAAACATATATTGAGGCTGATAGCTCACCTTGTGCATCAGTTAAGTATCAAGGAACTAATATATCCTCAAAAAGAAAAGTTAAAAAAAAATAAATAAATAAAACAGTAGAGCTTCTGAAGAAAATGGACAGGCAAATAAATTGGTAAACACCAAAGAGCAAGAACCTTGACCAATCTTTATGCTTCAATACATCGGAAGTTCTCCAAAGGTCATTTATGCTAAAAACAATGTTAAGTATATCACAATGAACTATAAACAAAATCTACATGAAAAACCTAACAACTGGGAGCTAAAAAACCCACCAACATAAAGCCAAAAAAAAAAAAAAAAGAAGGACAAGGAGGATGTAATAATTTATCCACTGTAGTATCCAGGAAGAAACTGAGAACGGCAACAGGTCTAATACTTCTTATTTGAAGATAGAGCAGACGATTGAAATAAATACATAGGAAGTTATCTAAAATGCCTATTAATCAGGTTAATTAAAAATAACTTTATGCTATAGACATTGCACAACAAGAATTCATAGTCCCAAAATGAATTGAAGATGGAGAGATAACCTAGGGCGGTACAAACTTTTATTACAAAAATATGATCTTATAGCAGATCCTAAATGAATTTTTTTTTTCTCTGTGGTACTTGGCTTAAAAGCCAATAACAGGGGATTCCACCAATGTACACTAAACTGAGATAGATCCACAGCTCAAAATTATAGTCTACTGTTCACCAATGGTATCTGCCGCTGTCTAGATAAAAGAAATTTATATGCTAGCAACAAATCACCAAGGTTACACAATTCAAGCAGAACAATATACCATAATACTTCATGACAGGACCTACCCTCACGATTCCCAATGAAAAACACTTTCATACTATTGCAGCAAATTGGTCATTTCATTGCCTCTGAAAAAAAAAAATCTAAGCAAGCTAACACAAGAACCAAAAGTAATCCAAGCTTTCCTACTAAAGAAATACATACCAGACCCTAGAATATTCAGAGGAAGCCTAAACAGCTAAAATGCAAGAGAATATAATGGCAAATCAGCCAACAATAACACTTAGTTGACATGAATTCTTAAGCTTCTAAGTGATCCAAATCATCCCAGTTTCAATGATATATATTACCAGCATAGATTTTCAAAATGACAGACCGGAAGATGAATCAAGATGACCTCACATATAAGTCAGAGTAACCACAAAACTGGTGCACTTTGCTGTCTAATGATCTCTCTTCTCCCAGAGTCATAAACAAATATACGTATTACAAATGAAGCATTTCAAAGCCCGAATAAGAATTTGCAAGAACATGATCAGCTTTATTTTTGCATCTAAAATCAAACTCATGAAATCAAAACTTAAGATCATCTACAACCATACACGCCGCTTTAAGTCCAAATTCTCAGTAGCCTCTAATACCCACCGCCAGATATGCTAAATTGAACACTCTTCATTCTTTAAAGACTAAAATTATGATACTGATACCACACTATACAACAAGATAATTCAAATATCTTTCCTTCAGAGCCAATAAACAGAAAAAAAAAATTAAAAAATAAAATAAAATCAAACTTTTTTCACACATAAGCCTAAAAGATTTCTACTTCAAATGGCAAAATTTCCTTTTATTTCTTTATTTTTCCTTGTTGAGATGTAAGCGATCAAATCAGCCTAGAATTCACAGTCGAATCATAAAAGATTCCAAACCCATTAATCCATATTGCCAAACGAAAAAGAAAATTTTTTTTTCTTTGAAAAAAAAAGCAGGAAAGAAAAGGAGACTCACCATGGTGAAAAAGGAGTAAAGAAGCCGGCATGAATTCAACGATTGGAGCAGAACCCACCAGCCAAAACGAAAACAACTGAACTCATTAAACAACAACAATAACTGGGTGCAATAGGAAGAGATGAATAATAATTGTAATAATAATAAGAAGAAATGAGAAAAAACTCAAGAACGGTGTCTAGCTTTTTGTTCAGTTCAAAATCAACAAAGTTCTGTTTTTCAGGGAAAAAAAAAAGAAAGAAATTATATAATAAAGGAATAAATATGATGTCTAAACTTTTTCATGGAAAAATTATTTTGAGGTCACTGTACTTTCAATTATTTTTACATTTCACCCCTCTACTAAATTTTATACACATTACACTTCTGTACTCTCAAAAATTTGACATTACACCCTTATTGACAGAAACCGTTAGCGTGTACACACTCTGTTAATTGAGAATCTTGATGAGCTAGCCTTCGCCACGAATCAGATGCTTACTGACCAGGCTTCCCACGTAAGCACGACTAATACCCATATATGGCCTTTGGTTTCAACCACTTGCCAGTAAAACCAAACCCATCTATCGGTGGAGATGACGACGATGAAGGCGACGAGACGACGATAGTGATGAGGTTCAGATTCTGCACTTTTCCAGTAGACCGCCGGTTCTTTTAGCAAATGATGAGAACTATGCCGGTGAAGGCGGTGACGAGGACGATGAAGATGATAAGGGAGTCGAAGACGATGAAGAAGAAGACAAGGATGATGATGGGCCATTCAACGAATTATCATGCAGTGTCCAAGATTGCTAACAAATGTTGAAAGAACCCGCAGGCATATGTTCTTCGAGATTGCGTCCATGCTAGAAGTGTCTGGGCAAGAATTGTACCCAGTGAGTTGGTGAATGCTTTCTTTTTCTTCAGACCTTAAGCAGTGGCTAATTATTAATCTCTGGTATGCTATTGTGAATAATTCTTCGGTACCTAAGGCTAGTGTGTCTGGTGTGGCTGCTTGGGGGTTTAGCTTAATACGGATGGGGCTTTTCATGTGGCTGATGTTATGGCTATGGCTGGAGGATTGGTGAGAGAGAGTTGCAGTGACTGGGCTGCGGGATTCTCAACTAAATTGGGTCATTGCTCAGTTACTTGTGCTGAGCTCTGGGGAGTTCATGAAGGTCTAGAGCTTGCTTGGGATCTTGGTTTTATTTATTCTTTAATTAATTTAATATTGTAGGTTGTGGATATTGTATTCCTAATTCTGGTAAAAAATTTTTCACTCATCTTATTCTTTTCATTTCTTTTTCTATTTGCTCCTTTAGTGCTAAGATATTATATCTGTTCTTGATTTATGTTCTTTTTGGATTTTTGTTTCTCAAACCTTCGCGCAGATAATGGTGGTGGAATGCATCCAGATAAAATGCGACAGTGCATGTCCAACAAAAATTCACTTTTTCGTGACCAATATATATGGCTGGGCCAACATTGGAAGCTTTGAAGACCTTGATCGAGTTTTCAGCAATGATGATTCCATATTTGGCACTGCAAATCTCAGTAATCCTGATGAGCTTTGGTGTTCTTCTAAAGATGTAACTAACGGTCCAGGAAAGTCCTTTCCCATATATTCAGACTCTCCAACTTTGGGTTTAGAGCCTTTACGAAACACATCTGAGCATTTTGAGATTAAAACTGAGTATGTACAAGAAGATGACCAGCCGTTTTCCTTTGGCTATGGGAAAGTGAATGATGGTGCACCTCATAGTCTGCAAAATTCTCACCTTTAACCATCGTGGGACAAAGCACTGCTGCAAACTCTTCGATCACTACAGAAAAAGTTGCTGCTCAAAATGAGTTGGCAGAGAAGTATACTTCTTATGAACAGGTCCATAAGCAGAAGAAAAGCTTGAAAGGTCGAAAAAAAAAACACCAACGTGGACCTTATGCGGACGTGGACATACTTATGTGGATTGATTACTGCTAATGTCAGAACACTAAGGAACTTTGTTAACT
>CATIWM010602847.1:0-13943 GCA_949671775.1 Mallotus repandus | reverse complement strand
CTATCAGGGGCGTGCTCATGAGCGGCTCATGCTCATGAGCGGCTCATGATCGTGAGCAGCGCTCGTGAGCATCACTGCCTAAAAGGCACAAAAAGGATGCTACAGGAGGTTGCTCGTGAGACGCTCGTGAAGGTGCTCGTGATCTTCACTGAATACGATCGAATTAGCCTTAAATTTTTTTCATAAAAGTTGTAGGTAATTGTCTTATCTTTCTATAGCACTTTGAATCATCTCAATTGGACATCTTTAGCTCAGGATATTGCTCAAATACTAAGAGCTGCTCAACTTAAGATGAAAGCTGCATATGCTGACTTTGATTCAATATTTGCATATCCAAATGAACTTGGATTTTGATAATTAAGCTCAATTAGGAAAGCTTAAGATGTCTACTTAAAATGTTAAGAATATCACTTCCTCATTTTAGATCTCTAAGAATGTTAAAATCTTCCTTGAAACTCGAAGGTCACATTAGTCCAAAAGCATGCTTAACTCCATTTTAATTTGCATGATAGTCCTAGCTTATACACACTTAAACAAACATGTTAAATACTCAAAACTAAGATTTTTAAGATCAAAATCAAGATTGATTATTGCTAAGGTCAACATAATCTCTTGGGCTTTTTTACATATAAAGAATAGGTACTGTTATGGCTAAAGTGGGTTCGGGATTCTCATTTTATGCATGTGGGAGAGCTTATGTTTATATAATATTATTACTATGCCTTCATGAAACTACTTAATTTTTGTTACAACTCTTAGTTTGCTTAATCATTTACCTTTCTTAACAAAGTTTTAGCTCAACTAGGATTTGTTTATCAAGAACCATGAAAGATTATCCAAATAGACACTATCACTTCTCCAACTAATTGTTTAAAGTTATTTTTATGATATTAATAAATCTAATAAATGTTCTTCCCAATTATTAATTTGTATAGAACTTAGCTACAAACCTATTATTAAAACTTAAATTCCTCCTCAAAATTTACAAGATTTCAAGATAGAAAAAAAATAATAATAATAAACAATCAATCTCAACCAAGATCAATTTAATAGCCAACAATTACAAGGAACCAAATCACAACTCAAGGAAATAAGTGACCAAGAACGATTTCCACATAAGAAAAAAAAGAATGCTATACTTGAATCAAAGTGAAATCGGTAAAGGAATTCATTTAAGAAAAAGGAAGACAGGAAAATTCACTCGCCTGCTCCCATGTCCCACTCTCTCAATTTTTTTTTTTATTCTTAATAGATAAACACCAAATGGCCTTCTCCCATAAAATAAGTATTACATCTTAAAAAGATAGTTATGACCTTAAACCATAATAAAAATGACATATGTATTCCTAATTTTTTTAAAGTTTAATCATTTATTAATTAATTTAATATTTATTTTTTTTGCTTGGTCCCCAAGTTTTAGCATTATTATTATTATTATTATTATTATTATATATTGTTTTTTTAATCAAGTCCTTTCTAGAATTTATTTCATTGCAAATAAATTCTAACCCACTTCTTTTATTTGCCATTACTATTTTATACATATAAATATTTATCTATCATTCATGTATTTAATTTTAATTTAATTTATTAACATATGATTTTAAGGTTAATTCCAAGTACGGACATGACATATATATATGTGTATATATATATATATATAAACAAATAGAAATTCATTCTAATGCTTTGTTGTATATGTTAGTGATATACCCTAAGCCAATTGTGTAATGGTCATAGTTTGACTCTTTTTATTAATCAAGAGGCATTTTCATTATTATTGGCTAAATCTAATAAGTTCTTTGAATAGTTAATTCTACCTAAGGTCATCAAGTGTATGACTTGATAGTAAAACTCTTAGGTGATACTTGAATTATATTCTAAATTATCCCTAATTGATCATTGTTATGGAAACAACAATGAATAAAGACTAATGTGAGCTTGACTACTGATTATGTTTTACTGATCATATATATGAGATATTAAGTCAAACTCATATGTACATATTTAGAGAAATGATGTACTAGATTGACTCACTATGAGAATACTACATAGATAATTGTCATAAGTGATTCTCATCACAGTAATTTTATTTCAGTCCTCTGACCTAAGATCACCATGGTTTCATGCATAATAAGTTATGTATTTTAACACATTCTTACATCACCTTTAAATGGATGGTAAAACAGGTTGTGATTAGATATAGAATGAGTTATGTGAGGAACATGAGTGATTGAGATGGAATTTGTCCCTCATTTGTTATGTGAAGATATTTGTGGGCCCCTCGATATGTTAGACAGAAGAGAAATACATGGTCATGCTAGAATGAGTTGATAAAGAGTTATCAGTATCAATTTACTTGAGATTGAGAAATAATATGATTGAACAATATAAGGATGATATAAACCATGCCTTATGTTCAATTAAGATATGGCATGTCAAAAGGACTGTAACACATGTTGTGGATTAGGTTATGTTGAATTAACGGCCTTCCCACAACTTGGGTAGTCATAATATCTTGCTAGAGACCACTTATGACTTGTGGGCTAAAATGAAAATTTTAGGCCTATTACCAACATTGTGTGAACCTACAAAATCGCATACTTAGAACAAGACCAAAACAGACTTGGGTTAATTAACCCAATGATAATTTTTCTAGAAGAACAAATATATATATATATATATATCTTAAATAAATTGGAAATAATTCTAATTTTTGAATTAAATTCAAAACAGAAAAACAAGTTTAAACTTACCAAATTTGTTTTAGTAAGTGGAGGTTAGAGAAACCCTAGATGGTATGTATATATGTACATCTTATTCCCCAAGGTTTTAGATACACATCAAGCTTTCATTCTCCTCCTTCTTATACTTCTCTTGAAAAAAGAAAAAACACACATAAAGAGGGAAAGAAAATAAGAAGAGTCTTAGAGAAAAATGTGCTAACACACCAATAACATTTTGGTCACTCTGTTTGTGTGGATGCTGGTAGAGGATGTGGCTTTATTGGTGATGTTTTAATCCGATAAGAAAATACAAAAAACTCGAGGTAGGGTGTCACCGGTGTGAACCCCCTCTCATCTTTCGAACTATCTTGCCTTAAAATCGTCTTGGTGAGTTATTGGAAACCCTCTTAATCGATTTAACCAACTTGCATGGATCCTGTAATGGTTTCCTGATTAAAATTTTAATTTTCTCTATGTGTTTGCATCACTGAAACCCAACAATATACTCATGAGTTTACATGTGAAATCATAACTTACATAAAAATATTCATAACATAAGAAACTAAGGAAACACTGAGAAAGAGCAAAATATGATCTAAAATTGAAAGAAGAAGATGACAAAGAAGAAGAAAGTGTTGGATTTGCAAGCTTCGAAATGGTAGCCATGGTACGGCGATCGGATGGAGAAGAAAAAAGGTAGATAGATCGGGATGAAATCAAATAAGAAGAGAAAGTTGTAGAGAAGACTACGTTTAAAAAAATTACATGAAAAAAGAAGGAAGACTGCGTTAAAAAAAAAGACTTGTTTACGTGTAATAGACTCCTGGTTGATATTGTAATATGGACAGAAATCCATCATATAATTTACGGTGTGCTAAGGTGCCACCTTAATGAGTTTGTTAATTATTTCTTCTGAATCTTCAGCCCATTAAGGGATAAAGAAATTGGACTTTTCACAATTCAGTCCCTTTTTTTATTTTCATTATTGAACTTTCACTTTTGAGGTGGGTCAAATCAACTGTTAATTGTTCTTGGATAGTATATATTACTTGTAAAATTCTTCAATTTAAATTTTTTATCTAAATTATTAATATTCAAAACCTATTACACTCTAGTTAATTCAATTCAATTCAATTCTGGTAGACACAATGTGCAAAATTCATAGAATTTAGCCCAAAAAATAAAAATTACCCCTTAATAACACACAATCCCTTTAAACGCATAACCCCTTGATGCCACGTGAAACCCAACCACAAATGATAAAGGAGTTAGTTACTGGGCCAGGCCCACTTCATATCTCGTTACTGTTTTGATTACCCTAAAAAGAACACGAAACGACAAACGTATCAAAGTCATCTCATCTGATAACAACAAAACCATCATCAATATAACCAAAATAAATAAATAAAAACAAAATAAATAAATAAAAAGGAAACATCCCTTATGGCCTATTTCATTCACGCGCCAAAATATCGTCAACCGCACCCACCAATCACATCGCCATGACCTGCAAGTACACCAAAATTCCCCGCACATCAAACAAAGCGCGTGCATAATCTCGAGTGGGACTTTTCCTGCCATCTCTCTCTTCTAATCACCTACGAGCAGGACCTGGCTTTCTTATCGTGAAGAAGAGGAACGAAACCCGACCCCAAATCATGACCTTCGCTATCTATATGTTAAAATCCATAAATCAACCATGTCCCTGCTCTTCCTTGCGTGCTTGATCTCCTACCAAACGTCTCCGATCGTGAATCGCTTCACTAGATTTCGTTTTCGTTTGCTCCGGCGGTAGATTTTCGCCGATATCGCTTTTCATTTGTTGTTATTCCAGGAGTTTGGGTTCGGTGAGTCAACATCTTCCGTGTTTTCGATTCGTAGCGTTTTAGATCTATCAATTTTCCTTTTTGTTCGATTTGATTCAGATATATATATATATGTGATGCGTATGTGCTGCTACTTTTGATGTTTGATTAGGTTTTTGAATATAGTGAAGATGGAGCCTATGGATATCGTTGGTAAATCGAAAGAGGACGCTTCGCTTCCTAAAGGTAATAAAAGGAAAAATTAAATTTATTGCGATTTTATTTTTATTTTTATGTTTTTGCTTAATGATTTATTTGGTCAATTTTGTAGTTTTCTTTTCACTCTATTGATTTTATGTTTTAAACTTGAAATGAATATTTTTTTGGTGTTATGATTGTTTATATTATTATTATTATGCTAATTGGATCAAATAGAATGATTTTTTTTTTAGCTTTATATCAGGTTTTTATGTCAGTTTTAAATGGTCTATGAATGATATTACTGTTATTAGGATTGCACAATTAATGCTAGTATAATTTTTATGAGTATTTGGCTTCATAAGTCTATGGATTGTGTAATTATGGAGTAAAAGGCGATGCTTTATTGTTGTGGTTTTTCAGACTGGTGGTGCATAACCTTAAAAGCACAACTATTTCTTTCTGAGTAGCGTTTGCTTGCCCTAAATTAAGAGATGAGTCCTTGTAGTTTACTGTTTAACATGCTAACATAAGTGTTTGCCCAAATTGGAGTGAGTCTTTGTAGCTTCCTGTTTAGTGCTTATACTTTTGTAACATGGTTCGAGTTACTGTGAGCTTAAGGAACATACAATATTTGATGTTAGATGCCGTTCTTTGACTGGAATTTGTCATATAATTGTATTAAAGAATAAAAGAAAATCACATGTATAAGCGTTAATCTTGCTTATAATAATTCTAGGTTCCACCATTGTTTCCTTACATAATAGCATAGATGCATGGATGTGCCTGTGTGCATGCACCCACAAAGGAAGCATATCTTGTTGAGTATTTATGGTTTGTGTTGACACTTGTTTGTGAACTGTTTCTGATGAAAAAAAAAATGCAGCAAGTAATGCTCCTTGTGTTTTTCATTTGATTATTTTTCTTACTAAATCTATTAATTTTTGTTTCAGCAACTATGACCAAAATTATTAAAGAGATGTTACCCCCAGATGTTCGTGTTGCAAGAGATGCACAAGATCTTTTGATAGAGTGTTGTGTAGGTAAGTCTTTTAATAAAGTTTGTGCTTTATCCAGCTCTGATTATTTGCATAATTTTAAAATAACTGCCTCATTTCCATGGATTTCTATGTTTTTTTCGCTGTTATCTGCTCAGTGTCCTCTTATGGGTTCCATCATATTTACAACTCTTCATTATTCTTCTTTTTTTGTGGATGATAGTGTGGAAAAGTACTGGTGACTGCAGCAGTGTTGGTCTGACTTATTACGTTAGGAAGTGTTGTATAGATTTTTTGTTGTTAGATGTTTTATACATCTAGATTTCTATTGAGAGTGATATAGAGAGATGTGTCATTTGTTGATGAGATTTGATCTTTGAGCCCATCTGATAGCCCAAAATTTCCATGATCAGCTGCTTGACATCTAATCCTTACATAGTGGGCAGACATGCACATGTGCATGTGTGCACACCAAGATACAAAGAGAGGTATGGAACTAAGGACTTATAGGTCAGAAAGGGTCATTATTTATTGAACATTGGGAGTCTGTGACAAAAGTGATTTCTGAACAACTTATATGAATAGGAATGCAAAATATTGACATTGTGAGAAGTTCCTTTATGGCTATTTGTTTTGCTTCCTACAGTTTATGGAAAAAGTTTCTATCCTAGAGGCCGGGACTGAAAGCATATTTATTTTATAACAATTATAAAAACCATTTGTTCCTTGAATTATGGTTATAAAATTGGGTCAGCTCTCAGTTGGTGTGTCATCTTTGTTTTGCAGGAAAGGATAAAATTTGTTTTGGTCAAGGAACTAATTAAATTGCAATTTTAAAGAGCTTAAGTGTCAAAATGTTTCTGTTTGATAAATTTTGCTAGGGTGATGTATATCTGGATATTGTAAATTTTTGTTCAAGACTTGAGACAAATTAAGAAACACTATTATGGATTTTGCCAGTTTTCTTTCATTATATTCATGGGAGGTTTTATTATTATTTTTTTAATAGTTCCAAAATGCCCTTTAATTTCATGGAATTGATTTGCAAACTAGACATGGGAGATTTTTTCAATTCTACTGAATATAAAACCTAAGTGTTTGTTTACATTCTAACTTTAGACAAGGTCTAAGATCATCCTACAAAGGAAGGGGGACAATTGCAATTTGCAAATATTGTCACCACTATAATTTCTTTCAACCAATTTAGCCAGGACTCTGTCCAAGTCTTTTGGTTCCATTTCATTCTTTTTTTTTTTTCTTGTTATTGTTCCTATTGACTGCTGTGATATCTATAGTTTTAGTGTTACCAGTTACTGACTTAATATAAATCTTTAATAATATTCTACTTTTGTTGTTTTTATTTTTTTTATATACTGGGTTTTCTAATATCTGTGAAGACTGAGCAGTCTTTAGTTTTTATGATAGATGTGCAGTTTGTGTTTTACTCATGACTAAAAATATTTCTTCTTTCCAGAGTTCATAAATCTTGTATCATCAGAGTCCAATGAAGTATGCAGTAGAGAGGAGAAGCGAACAATTGCGCCTGAGCATGTACTCAAGGCTTTAGAGGTTTGAAACTAATCTATTCTACTCTCATCTCTTCCCTTCTCTTATTGAAGTCTTGATTTGGATCTCTTTTGTATGCTTAAGTTCTTGTACCTTTGTCACATGCTGATTAACGTTCTAAAAGGTTCCTATTCTAAATTGGCGGCACATTGTATTGTGCTTTTTTATATTATCAATTAATTCATTTTTTCTTTGGATGGTTTTCATTTGTTAGAATATACTTCCTGAATTATATCTAAATCAGTAACCCTTAGCATCCATTGAGTCATTGACCAACCCTTTATTTTCTTTATTTTCTTTATATATTTAATTTGCATCCATTGATGTCCTGGTAACAGCTTACTTGATCTTCAAAAAAATAACAATAATAATAATAATAATAATAAGAGAGAATTTTTTTTTTTTTTCTTTTTTTGGGTGGATGGGGTGGGCTCTTTAGCAGTAACTATGCATTTAACTTTCATGTGAGGTATCTTTAAGGAATCCATTCAGGAACTTTTGAGTTAATGATCAATTTGCTTTGATGTTGATCCACCAATCTCAAGATTTACCATTGTCTGCACTTTTGATGTTAAGAATGCACAAATTTGTTTTGATGCAATTTAGTGTGCTGTTTGCTGGTCTAATTTTTCCCTGATTTATCAGGTTCTTGGATTTGGAGAGTACATCGAGGAGGTTTATGCTGCATATGAGCAACACAAGCTTGAGACAATGGTAATTCATCGTTTTTTTCTTCTGTTCCTATTTGTTGTTGATTTCCAGCAAAAATTTTTGGAACCAGCTCTGATCTGAATGCAGAGACAATTTTTTGGTGCCCCCTTTTATGTTTTAACCCGTGGTCATTTGAAAACCAGGTTCTTGTAGAGTCTGAAGATAAATTAACTGACAGTATTCTTGTGGTTGCCTTCCAGCAGGACTCTTTAAAAGGGGGTAAATGGAGCAATGGAGCCGAGATGACGGAGGAAGAAGCAGTAGCCGAGCAGCAAAGGATGTTTGCTGAGGCACGTGCAAGAATGAATGGAGGGGCCATTGCCCCTAAGCAACCAGAAACTGATCCAAGTTTAGAGAGCTAACCTTGTAGGTAGTTTATTTTTATTAAACCATAGGCAAGCATCGTTGACTCTTACATTTTGTGCGTCTAGTGATATATTGTACAAAAGTCAATTGGCAAGTGCATTGGCCTATGTGGATATGCACTTCGATTTGTACTTCAACTTATGGACCGTGTCTATAACTTAATGTAATTAGTGCAAGTTCCTCCAGATCCATCTATGTTTCAGAACTATAATAGTGTTATTCAATATAGATTGCAATTCAAAACAGTAATTATATTATAATGGTCTTGAAAAAAAAACTCGAAATTGCTAGATTGAGTTTTACCAAGACTAACAAAAGTCAGAAGGGTCCTGGATTAAGGTTATCCTTTAGCCTTATTTTGTTCTTGTTTTGGCTTCTCCTGGTTGATCAGGAAACTCTTGTTCTTCTGTCCTCTAAGAGGCTTATGATATGAATTTTGGAATCCATTTCCAGTGACCAAATATATATATATATATATATATATATGACAAAACCTCGGTCGTTTGAATTTGCTCAGCATGAATGAATGCGGCTTATCCTTTTCTGAAGGTCGCAAGGGCCAGTCAAATTGGTAAGCTTTATAATATCATTTGAAATGAAATGCACCGATGGGTGAGACGGCAAACCCCACTGAAAAGGCTTGCAACACTACCATTGTTGTCATTACTGCAACTGCTCTACTCTTTGAAAGGTGGTAATGTATTGTGATGCTACGGCGAGATTGGGACCCAACAGGTTAGTGATCTATCAATTTTTGGTGAAACCCAAACCAAAAAAAATAAAAACAAAAATAAAAAATTGAGAGACATTTTTAACAAGGGTCCTACAGGAAATGAGATGAGGTGTCAGTTCCTAGGTTGGTGAAATGTCGACTCATCAACCAAGTTACTGTTTTGAACCCAACATTGGCCTGAAGCACGTTTACCCTGGGAAGACAATGAGGGAGAGACATTAAACTAAACATTGTGGTGTGGGCAGTGAGCTTGTCTAGCATGAACTGAATGCTTTTGGATTCAAGTCAAAAGAGTCAGTCAAGCAAAAACTCTCTCAGTCTATGCCCCACAAGAAAGTGAAATTACACACTTACTGTCTCCTTTGATACCTTTCTTTTCTATTCAAATCACACTCTCATTCCTAAATGAGCTTGGTGGGACAACCTATGTTTCTTTTGTCAGGATTCTCTTCCTCTTGCTCCACAACAGAGGCTAGAAACAAAGAATAACACTGATGGCCCACAAATCAATACAAGATTGAAACCAAATAATAATAATCAGACTTACACACCCCAGATACTGAAGAATCTGCATTCTCTTCCTCCATTCCATCCAACCCACCATCTATAAGGAGTAGCCTTCTCATTACTTTTTCTTTCTCAAACTGAAAAAAAAAAAATAGAAAGAACCCAAGACACTCATGGCTGCTAGAACCTCTCATCAAGACTCCTCCACCTCCTCTAAGAGACACTTCCACTGGACCAAAAAGATTGGAACTGAAAATGATGAAGTTCCAATCTTTAATAAATCTTCATCAAACAGTAGTACTGCTGCTACTATTAATTCTTCTACTGAGGAAGGCAAAAAAGAAAATGCAAGAATCCATGCTGCTCTGTTAACTCCAAAGAAGAAGTTACCTGCTGTAGCTGTTGCTAGACTTCGCTCAATTCTTACAGCCTTTGGCAAGAATCGTGCCAGCCTACCACATGGGCTCGGACCCCGAGTTGTAGGTACCCTTTTCGGTTACCGCCGTGGGCATGTTCATTTTGCATTTCAAAAAGATCCCAATTCACCTCCAGCTTTTCTTATAGAGCTTGCTACACCAATTAGTGGGTTGGTCAGAGAAATGGCATCTGGGTTGGTTAGAATTGCATTGGAGTGTGATAAAGAGAAAGAAGATCAAGAAAAGAAAACATCAGCAGTCAGATTGCTTGAAGAGCCAATGTGGAGGACTTACTGTAATGGGAAGAAATGTGGTTTTGCAACAAGAAGGGAATGTGGGCCTAAAGAGTGGAAAGTGTTGAAGGCTGTCGAACCAATTTCAATGGGTGCTGGTGTTTTGCCAGGGATTACAGCTGAGCCTGAAACTGATGGTGAACTCATGTACATGAGGGCCAAGTTTGAAAGAATTGTTGGGTCAAGAGATTCTGAGGCTTTCTATATGATGAATCCTGACAGCAATGGAGCGCCAGAGCTTAGCGTTTATCTGCTCAGAGTCTAAAAAAGGGGAAAAAAAAAATTAAGTACCCCTGTGTTACTCACTCGCATATCCCTTTTTAATCATTTTCTTTTTGCCTTTAAATGATTTTAGAATAGTATAATTAAGTTAATCCATACTTGTTTAGTTGTTGAAGAACCATGAAAATGGAGGTCTCTGGCTCTTCAAGATTTCTGTTTGTTTCTTTTTTTTCTCCTTTTGAGAAAATGGGGAGAGGACAGTGGCTGGCTTTACTTGTATTTTGTTAGATATGTAGAGTGGAGGGGGGCAAATACAGTAGAACATGATGGATAGGTGGGGATCATGAAATGTATATGTAATAGTTTTTTGTTTTTAATTCTTTTTTTTTTCCCTTTAATCCTCAACCTTAAGTAAGTGACGAGACAAGGAGGCTGATGCAATCATGAGTGTCTTCTTATCTTGTTTACATCTTTTTCCTTTTTTCTATACTACTCTCGATTTTTTTTGGGGAAATTTTCTCTCAATCAAGGAATACTAACAAAAACAGGACTACCAAAGAATTGCAGCAACAAAGAGAAGCCACTCGGTTGAGATTTGGGGATCTATCAACTTTTTTGGTGGATTTGTCTCAACATGCTTTTAATTACCCATAAAAATTTCACAAAAACTTATTTGGTGGAATTTTTATGGATTTGTCTTCGAAAATTGAGTAGTCAAATAACAAAAAAAATTTAAAGAATAAAATGATTATGAGCTTAATTTGGAACATCATAAATGGTGAAATTCTTATGTTATATTTAAAAAAAATTAATGTTATATGTTTATATTCATTTTTGAACCTAAAGAGAGAAGTTCCATCCATGCCATGGTCAGAAACTGAACTCAAAATGATATACTGTTTGTTGATAATATAGCCATTAACATCTAAATCTAAAATGAAGTATCTTTGAACTTTTGATGGGTACATAAGAAAGGTCACTGAGGACTGATTTTTGTTTCTGTGTTTCTCTTTGAGGGGAGAAACATGTTCATCAATGATGAGTCTAGTTCTCTTTTTTTACTTCTTTTCACCTTCTGTTATGCTAGGATACTATGGCAATTATGTTCACATATTTATCTCATAATAAAAAATTTCAGCATTTGGTCCAAAAGTATGTGTATATATGCCCAATGATTGCTTTTTGGTGCACAAATTCTGTGTGGATTGATCCCAAGAAAATTTTTATTAAAGCCTAATCATAGAAGTCATCAAAAGAAAAGCATAAAGAGCTTAAAAAGAAAATAACAAAACATAAGCTATACAATTTCTGACAGCTGAATTAATCTTTGTCATTTGTTGACTGCTTTATTTTTTGTTTTAACCTTGCCATTTGATTCTTCTGCTAAATCTCCAAGCTTCACTATTAAGCTCTCCTTAAATTTTTTTTAACAAAATTTTATTCCAAAGAAAAAAAAAGTAAAGAAAATCAAATCTTTTCACATGGGAGTTATAGTCAGCTTTGAAAAGGGTTTCTTGCGGCTGTTAGGCCTTAAGCCTTGTGCTAATTAAATTAACCATTCAAACATTGAAAAAGATTCAGACTTAATTTTCTTTTGAATCTCTTCATTCTCTAAGTAATGACAAATTGTCTCATTAAATGATTGAACAATTATAGTAAACTCATAAGATCTCCAATAACATTCCATGTTTGTTAATAACTATTCAATTTTTACTATTTTAATACAGTACAATTTATAAGATTTTGATTAACACTTCATGTTATTAAAAAAAATTTCAATTTTTATCATTTCAATTTAAACAAGGTCTTAGTATTCACTCATAAGTGGAGACATTATATAGTAGTCCTGACTTTTAATAAATTGCAAAGTCAAACATATAAAAATTGAGTGTTTAATTAAAGTGATAAAAACTATAATTTAATAACATATAAGTGAACTCTAAATAGTTTAATATTATTGGTTTGGTCTTCCAACTCATCATCATTATAACATTTTCCCCAGAAGTGATTTCATTACTTAATACTTACCATTAAAGTTAATGAGACTATTGCTGTATCTGTCTAGACACCTCTTCTCCTAGTTTTAAGGCTTTATCGTCATCATCACCTAATCCTCTTCTCTTATCTTTGAACAACAAAAGAAAAGAAGCAATATAACCAGAGGGTTACAGCCAGGACCAAAGCCTCCCAAAAAAAAATAAAATCGTTAATGATCATCAACTAAGCACAAAAATCGAGGGTGTGTTTTAAATTTTGCATCTGCTCAATCATTCTTCAAAAGATTCAAAAGTTGTTTGCTATACACTAAAAAATAAAAATAAAAATAAAAAGCAAAGACCACCATTGCTTTATAACCATGACTCCACTGAGTGCCTAAAGTTGCCTTGCAGCTCTCTTTCTCATAAATGCTTTTGTCTAAAAACTCTATAAAACCCCATTTTTGTTGCACACTTTTGCTATATTGCTACCTCTCTGATCTCTATGCCTATTGGATAGTTGTATGCGTTTATAGCCGCTCTAGTGTGTGCCATGGTCCATGCCCACTTCAATGTTTATAATGGAGTCTGATATTGGGATCTTAATTAAAATAGCAATAAATGGAGTGAAATATGGTTAGAAGAGGCCCTACGCACCCCCCATCCCTCTCCTTCCTTCACATATGATGCAATATTTTGGCTTAGAATAGTGTAGGCTGAAATTAGATTATAGTCTAAATTCCTCTCATTCTATTAATATTCACAATTAGTATGTCGTAATCTATGAGGCCCTAATAAGCATTTGTCATGGCTACCACACTAGCAATCACCTTCTAATCCCGTAGGTGAATATTTTGTTTAGCCAAGATTTTTGTATAGTTTGTTTTATTTATTCATTTAAAATAAAATATACAAAAATCGTCATGTTCGAAACTTATTGATTAAGTACCGAACGTATTTTTCACTAAGGTAAAATCTTGTAGGTGAAATATTTTTGACATTGTATATATAGAAATTGATTTTTTTAATAAGGAAATCATGTAATATAAATATGGATAAACTGTACAATATTAGGCGATTCTTCCTTTTAAATTTTTAATAGTACGATTCAAATTTTGCATCTCAAAATATCCTTAGATAATAATTGTCATTTGACTACTCCTTCACTAAGATTGATATTTTGATTTTTTAGTAACTTATTTTGCAATTAAATTGTCCAAATTTATAATTAAAAATCCAACTAAATCGAATTTGTTCACAATTAAAAATCTAATAAACCGAATTTGGTGAGTTCAGTTCAATATTTGCTCACCCCTACTTAACCCACCTTCCCATTTCCCCTTTTTATTTTTTTTTTATTTTTTGTGCTTGATATATATATATATATATATATATATATATATATATATATAATGTTGGAGCTTTT
>CATIWM010602814.1:0-24383 GCA_949671775.1 Mallotus repandus | reverse complement strand
GGTTTAAAATTTGTAGTTATTAGGTACATAATTTTTTTTATATACTTAGTGAATATTTTTTTTATTGGCTTATAATTTTTTTATATATAATTTATTTGATATTTATTATTTATATTAACTCATATTTTTTATCAAAATATTTATTATTTAGTTAAAACAACTTATTAATTTATTTTGTAGTTAAACATTTTTTATTTTTAGGTAGTGGAAAATGGTTAGGTGTGTTGGCTTTATATTATTAATTATCTAATATTTCTGTTATTATTTTTTTAATGTGTTAAAGGAATATGTCGTATGTTGAGCAAATGCAACGAATCAGTGACTATCGAGAGTTACACAGAAATAGACCTCCTTGTGTTGGGGCTCGCATAGTTAGTACTCCTCATGTCCCTAGAACTCGACAACAACAAGAAAGAGTTAGACATTTAACAAATGAACTCAGGGCATATAAATGAAGTCTGAGCATACATTGTGTGAACATATCTGAATAGTGAACCAAAAGATCGAAGAACTTATTTATAGTGGCAAAAGGATGAATGAAATGCAACAGTGGATTGCATTATACTCTACATTGCCCTTGGAATATGGTCAACGTTTAACAAAAATGTGGACTCACAGTGAGGAGGATTTGCCCTATGATGGATATGTGTATTTATTTTTGGAGGACAACATTTGGCACAATTTAAATAGTACCTCCAAACTTGCTATTAGTCCAAACATACGTCTTTCAAACGGTCCTAGTATTAATTTTCCTTGGTTAAAAAAAATGACCACAAGTATCATAGATAAAGAAAAAATTGAAAAAATTGAAGAGTCAATGCCAAGGGCAGTTAGGTTTAGGTGATAGATATAATAATGTCATGTACGGAGTTTTTGTACATTTTTTTAATGTCAATAAAATTATTTCTCTTTATTTAGTGTATGATTAAATTAAATATATATCATGTGTTATTTATATCATCTTTACACAATATAATTGTATCTTTTGTGATTAATTAATTAGTTATTAATAATAATTTATATCATGTGTTATTTATATAAAGGTTTTTTATATTTAGGAAAAAAATGTCATAATTTTTTTTATTGTAGTTGAACACTTTATATTTATTTCTTTATTGAATACTTTTATTTATTTTCTTATATATTGTTTATTTTATTTTGTAAAAGGTGATATTGACGAGGTCACTTGTAAAGCTATATAGGTATGTTCAATAAAAATAAATTTGCTTAATTTATTGATTATTGGTAAAATTTGCTTTATTTTTTTTTATATATAAAGAATAGGTCAAATATGAATGGAAATTTTATTGGTGAAGATTTTTTTATTGCATATTTCTTTGTTAAGTATTTATCTTGAATTCAAATTTGATATCATGTTTAAAAATAGGTAGTGAAAAGAAAATGAGGTAGTTAAAAAATATTGATTTATTTATGTAGCTAGAAAGCTATATTCATATCATATTATGCTAAACTTATTGGGTTTAGTATTTATATAAGGGTGAAATGTCGAATGCACGAGTTGTTATCATATATTGGGGTGGTATAATTATTCAAACTGAGAGTGGTCCGAACGTAGCACATGCATCTTCACGAAGTGTTAATTTTATTGATGATTTTGATCTTCAAGGGTTACATAATTTAATTATAAATGCTGGGATTATTAAGAAAATTTTACTTAGACATCCGGCAATGAGATTTGGTCAAAATCCGGTATTTTGTTTTATGCAAATTGGAGATGATTTTGATGCTAGGAAGATGTTTGAAATGGTTAGGTAGTTTACGGGGTGGTTGACAATTAAACTGTATATTGAATTTAGTGATGGTACAGGTAGAGTTGTACCATGTGTAAAAGCTAGTTCATCAAGATATAATCGTCATGAAGTTGAAGGTGACGAGGAAGAGGATGAATGTTTTGATGAGGATAAGGAGGAAGAACTTGAAGTTGACGATGAGGATGTTGAGGAGGAGGATGAGGATGATGATGAGGAGCATTATTTTGATGAGGATGATGATGATGATTGTCATATGGATGGTAATGTTGAAGTTCACAATGATGATTTGATGGTGGCATTACTTCAATGAGTAAATAGCAAAATTCCTTCGTAATTTGAACGCGTGTTAATCTTGCAGATATGTATGTTAATAGAAATCCCTCTAGTGTAGATGATATGTTCTGGGATCCCTCAAAAGAACTGGTGAAGGGTATTTTATTTCAATTTAGAGATGCAGTAAAAATAGCTTGCAAGTTGTATTCTTTGAAAGTTAGGCGACAATTTAAAAGTTATAAAACTAAGTATAATACTATAACCTTAGTTTGCAAGTTGGGCTATGAATGGAGAGTAAGAGCCATTGAGATGAAGAGAATTGGGTTTTGGCAAATAATGAGGTATATTGGTCTCCACACTTATAGTGCTCCTACACAGAGTCAAGATAATAAGAATTTTGACTCCAATATGATAGTTGCATACATACAAGCAATGTTACAAGAGCAGCCTGGCATTAAGGTGAAAGCATTGCTTGCTGGGTTGAAAGAACAGTTCGGTATCACATCAAGCTATAAAAATGTCACACCCGTACCCTTACTTTAAGTATAATTGCATTTATTATGCATTTCATTTACATAAAATATATTAATTTAAATTAAGTATAAGTTAGTATGTGTATATATATATATATAGTTTTTGAGGAAAGGACTCAAATGGAGTAAATGATTGTGCTTAATTGAATAATTGAAAGCTTGATGATTTATAGGTAACTTAAGCAATTCATTAAGGACCAAAAGGAGTATTTTACATAATTTTTAATTATTATTTTTGTGTATATCTCCTTCCACTGGGAGGAGAAGCCATAAATAAAAAAAAAAAAGAGGAAAGAAAGAAAGAAAGAAAAGAAGAGAAAGGAAGAGAAAACAAAAGAGATAGCAAAGGGGCTGGTTGATTTATTCAAGTTTAGGTTGGATTTTCAGGTGAAATTGAAGATCTAAAGTAAAATTAAGCTTTAATATTCATCCTAAAGACTTTGGTGATTGATTTGGTAAGTAATTTTAGTGTTTTGATTGATTTAATTTAGGGTTCTTAAGTTGCAGATTTCGGGTTCATAAATTCTGATTTATCAGTCTCTGTAATTCGATCATATCTTGAGATATAGAGATCCAAATTAATTTTCATTTGATTATATGAAAACTTTGAAAATTTATCTAAAAATTTTATTCTTTAAGCTTGATTTGATTTAGTCTTTATGTTAGGTTAATAAGAGAAAATATTTTATTGCTCGGTCTGTCAGCTTCTTTGAATTAGTTGTAATTCGTTATCTATAATTATTTTTGTTGTTATCCAATTAATGTGAAATTTTTAAAGAATATTTAAGACATATATATCTAATACTGATTCAAATTTTAGCTCAAAATTAATTTCCTATAAGTCCCAGAAATTTTTCAAATTTAGCTTGTAAACCAGGTTTACAGAGTTCATGAGTTAAGAACTAGTCTCGGTTTATAGTTTATCTTAAACTAGGAAACTCCAAATTAAGTTTTGATTGATTATAAGAAAACTGGAAAGATTTATCTAAAACTTTTTAGTTTTGAATTTGAGCTGATTCCATATGTAACGTGGTCAATAGAGGTCATATTTTTAGTTGCTCTGTCTGCCATGATTATTGAAGCTGATTATGTTGATCTATCTTAAGCCCTTTAATAGTTGAGAAATTGAAGTAAAATTTTTATTTAAGATACTATATATATATGTCTGAGTCTGGTTAAAATTTGAGGTTAAAATTGCTTTTCTACAAGTCATAGTGATTTTTCTAATTTAGGCCTGAAAATAACTATTTTGGATTTGTACAATTAAGCTTAACTGCATTTTATGCATATCATTTGAGGGCTGCATGGTTAGAGTAGTATGTGAGATTATTATATTAATAATTTATAAATGAAATTGTATATTTTAGGTGTTGGAAAAGGCAAGGAAAGTGCAGGTACACATTAAACAAATTCAACGAACCAGGTTGTGTGTTTATAAGTTGTATTGGTGAGTAGATATTCAAGCCTTTTAAATATTTTTATAACAGCAATAAAAGGATATTTTTATGTTATTTTATGAACTTGAATTGATGTATTAAAATGTTTCAACTCAGTTTAGTTACTACTTCAATTAGTTGAAGTATTTAAGCTTTGAAACAATAATGGTTTCAAGTGTGGAAGTTAAATGTATTATTAATACATGCTTTGTTTTGTAACCTGCTTTGAAGTTATTTTATTTACTTGGTGATTTAAATAAATTTATGCTCTACATGGTTTCTCTCATCTTTGAATTATGATGAAGATTGTTTGATTTTGAATGGTTATTAAACCATAAATATGATAATATTGTTTTGATTTATTATTTGGAGGAAATGGTATTTGATTTGTGTATTACCACCCTATATAAGATGTGTGAATGTGCTGAGGTGATATATGCATATTTGAGATTTTTGATGGTTGTTATTACGCAATAAACAACAGGGCACTTAATTGCAGGACGATGAAGGTAGAAGGGCCGTTCCGTGCTAATGTAGTCGAAGAGTTAGCCTTCAAGTATTCCTAGAGAGTGATGCTTGTGATTGCCTGTATGTTATTGCCAAACTATGATGCTTATTGTAGGGATGGTTAATACTTGTGAAAGATTATTTTGATGATTGAAAAACATGTGTTTTATTTAGCTGAGTTTTGTATAAGTTTGAAGACAATAATGACCTTGATATTTCAAGTGGATTATAATATGATTTTCAAATACTCTATTATTAGCATTTGAGAAGTTAAATGTGTTTGGTTTAATCAAATTGTTTTATGTTTGATATATCTATTCACTGAGTATTTTTGTACTCATTTTACTCTGTTTTAAAAATATTTTCAGATAGCAGAGTTCGATAGTTGGTAAACAGAGTTGAGTGAGTGTAGATAGAAGTTTCAGAATCAAGTTGGCCAATATCCTTGTCAGTGAAGCCTTGTATTTTATTTTATTTTTAGTCTTGTTTTTATAAGTACTGTAAAAGAGTATTTTTAGGTTAAATAATGGTGGCTAAGTTATATGTAATATAACAGTTTAGAAATATGTTTGATATTATCTTAATGATATTTTCACTAAGGTGTTTCTAATTACAAAGAGTAATATCATTTTAACTTTCTTTAAAATGATGATGAAACTTCCTATATTATCCGATATTATTGTATAGGTATTTTACTATTTATAAATATGTATTGTACTATTTATAAATAGTATTTTACTATTCATATATACATAATTTTTTAAAAAAATTCTTAATCTTCAATTATAACGTATGAACAAGACTAAACTTTTAAAAGATATTAATTTAAATTCTTTTTTCAAATATAATGATATTTACAATATATTTAAACTAAATTAAATGGTTGGTTTTAAATGTCCATTTCGGGTTATGTGAGACAAGGTGTGACACTCAAATCCCGATCGGGATCAATGCAGTCCCGTCGGGGATTAGCTTGCACGATCGAGACTCATTTGCTTCGTTCTTCAATTCTTTGTCCAGAATAAATCACGAACGCCGTCCTAACCGGGACCATGCCCAGGACTAGTGCAGTTATTCAAAAATAATGGATACAAATGATTATTTTTGAATATTCCGACCAAGACTGAAGAAATCCCGACCGGGATTAATGTTATCACAGCTCAAAAGTCCAAATAATATTCAAATGGTGTTTGAATTTGTTGGAAATGAAATTATTGTTTCTAACAGCTATAATTGAATTGTTCAAGTATAAATATAACCTCTGAAGATCATTTAGAGGTTAAGAAACTTGATTATCCATTATTCACTTCAAAAGCATTCAATAAAACTCTCATTTTTCTTTAAGCTTATTTTATTTTTGTATAACCCTTGTGAGAGTTGGTGAGTGATTAGAATAGAAATTCTTATTCTTCTATTTTCTGGGATTTAGAAAATGGGAAGTGAGGATCTGTTCTGAAGGATTTGGTTTAAGTGTTTAGCCATTAAAACACTTGGGAATTTGGTTTTAGTGTAAGCCTTGAAAGCACTTGTATAAGGTTTGAGTTTAGCCTAAAACTCAAGTTGTAAAAATCAATCTAGGGGAATAGATTGTGGTGATTCAAAATTCTAACTTGGGGATAAGTTAGGTGGAGACGTAGAATTGTTGAGAATCCGAACTCTTTAAATTCTTATGTTGATCATTCTTCCTTCTCATCATTCTTCTAATTCTTGCTTATTTGTTTTTAAGTTTTGATTTTTATTCGATAGCCCTATTCACCCACCTCTAGGGGTATTTTCAGAAGTTATCAAGGAGGTTCAAAGATCTTCAATGGTGGCCTCCTTTCCAAGCTTCTTTCCTCCTCTTTCTTCTCCTTGGGTGTATTGGGTCTTTGATTGTGAAAGGAGAGAATCCCCTTTTGGGAATTGATTCGATCTTTTGAATGTGGTTTCCAACCTCCTAAATTAGGTTTTTGGCCCCTCTTTATAGTCTTCTCAAATGACTTTTGAATCCCCCTCAAAATGGTATATGTCAGCTCATAAATTAGCTAAACAAATGAAATGTTACTATAGCATCGACACTGTAGCATCGGTACTGTAGCGATTGCTACAGTAATTTCAACTGTGATGGACCCGCAATTGCAACACTGTCCATGATCGCGACAAAAACTCAGCTCTGCTCCCTTACTCTGTTTTTGCTCCTTTCAAGCTCATTTGGCCACCATTCACCTCCAAAACCTCTTTTCCCTAAAAAACAAAACAAAATATAAAAGTATCTATTTTTATAGCTAATTTAACCTAAATGCAATCTAAAATAAGTGAATACATGTTCAAATGAATCCTAAAATTATATACAAATTAACACCAACAATTACTCATTATATGATTTTAGCATTATAAATGCATATTATTTTTACATTAAAATATACATTTTAAACAATATTTATTATAAAGCTACTTAAATATTAAAAAAAAATATGAAACACGTGGTATTTAAATATTAAAAAATTAAAAAATTAATTTTATCAAAAACTAAAAGTAAAGGAATTAAAATAATACTTATTCTTATTATTTTTAATGATTATGCTTCGTAACTTGATATTGATAGTATGTACATGAATTTTTTTTTTCTTTTCGCAAGTTTTAATTTTTGATATACATTTTCAATTAATTGATTTTTTTTGGAATGAGACTTTCGTATACTCATTGAAACTTATAAAATTTTGAAATATCTGATAATAATGTGACGCTGAAATTTCAGAAATTTTTATATGGAAATACAACCAGCTAGTAGTAAATTTTAGGGATAATAACTATTTTAGTCCTATTAATTAAGTGGTTTTTACAAATTAGTTTTAAAAGAAATTTCTTTCACAATCAAGTCCTTAAATTTTTTAAAATTCTCACCGTTAGTCTTCATCTGTTAACTTAGACAAAAATTACTTACATATAGGAGTGTAATCGAGTCGAACCGAATCAAACTTTGACTAGTTTGGGCTTATTTCGTTTATAAATGAGCTGAGCTCACTATCTTATGTGGTGCTCACAAACTATTCGCGAGCCTAAAGAAATTTTGAAAAATATAAATTATAAATTAAAATTATATATTAAAAATTAACAATAAATTATTTATTAAATAAATTACAATATATTTAATAAAAATTATGATTTTATTCTAGTATTATATTTTTTAAAATATTTTTTACAATACAAATTTATATATTATAAATCTAAAATCAAATTACTAAACATTAAAATTACGAGCTGACTCACGAGTTGCTATTCGAGATTGCTCGCGAGCTTCACGAGCCGAGTTTTATATAGTTTAAGCTCAACTCGTTTATTAAACGAGTCTAAGTATACAAGCTCGAATTAGTTGTTATCGAGTCGAATAGTGAGCTGCTCGGTTCATTTACACCTGTACTTACATGGATAAATTGACTCCACTTAACTTTACGCTTGACCTGCCACATAAATACACCCATTCCACCTCATCTTCTTCATCGTCTTGTTCTATTTTTCACCAAATATCTTTTGCCCGTATTTTTTTGCAGCGTCATCATGTTTTTCCCAGTTTCTAAATCACACCACCTTATTATCAAATTCAATAACATAATTACACTGCCTCCTCTCATGCTATCGTTTTGTTTGGAATCATCACTCTTCCACCTTGCTTTGCAGATTGTGATACATAGTCATTGGATCGTTTCTCATACTTCAACAATACAAATTCACTCTTTTTCTTTCCTTTATTTATTTATTGAATTTTTAATGATGTGCCCATGATTTAATTCATTCACTTTTACCTTGTCATTGGAATTGCAGATTGCCCAAATTCTTTTCATCCCCTCCTTACATCAAAACTTCATTGTGGCCTTGTTGCCCTATTTTCTTTTTTTTTTTTTGTTATTAGTTTTAATCTCATACACCAGGTTCCCCTTTCGACTACCATTAGCTACTGCTCTGTTGTGCGTTAGAGCCCAGTGTACTGTTCTCTCATTTAGTGTTGGTTGGCTTCTTGGCTTATGCATGCAAAACGATATCATCTAGATGTTTCCTCATGGAATGTGATTTTTAATTAGAAAGGTCTAGGATTTAGATTCATATGGAGTAGAATTCAAGGTGAGAGCAAATATGAAATTTAGATATTTTTAATTGAACTGCCTTTTAGTGCATTAAAACTCCTTTCTGGGCATTCATACTTTGACAGGTTTTAACTACTCTTATGTTTTTATGACTTCTTGTAATTAACAGAAGATCTAACTTTTTTGGAGTAAGATTCTCTTATTTTACTTCTGTTATTTTCATTCTCCCTTCTCGTTCTTATCATAACATCTTGATCAGCACAGAATTGGATAAACATGGCTTGACTCATATGAAGGAAATAATTGCTTTCATTTTTATCCAAAAAAGAGAAACAAACACAAAGATTCTGCATACATTTATGCAGGAAGGCAACCGAGAGCCCTATGAGAATGGTGGAGAGTGGTTGAGCTAGAAAGTGGCCCTCCTCTAAGGATACTGCAAGGTTTGGTACACCATCAAATCATATGACTGCAGAGAACTTGGGGTTGCTAGTGAAGAAGCATAGATCTCACAAAGATCAGACAGATAGTGTTCCCAGTCGAAGTACCGTGCCTTGTCAACTATGGAAGAAGAAGAAAAAGAAGAAGAAAAAGATGAGGTGGAATGGGTGTGTTTATATGGCAGGGGAAGGATGAAGTTAAGTGCAGTCAATTTGCTCATGTAAGCAATTTCTATTCAAGTTAATAGACGACAACTAATAGTGAAAATTTAAAAAATTTTAAAGATTTAATTGTAAATAAAATTTTTTTTAGAATTAATTTGTGAAAACCACTTAACTTATAAAACTTAAAATTATCCCTAAATTTTATCTTGAGTAAAAAAAACAAAATAAAATTTAATGGGTTTGAATTTTGGCATTTATAATATAAAACTTCAGTATTATTATTGAACCAAAATAATCTTGACGTACGTAGGCAAATACTTGGCAAATTATTTAACTTTATAATAATAATTTTTATTACTAAAAAATTAATAATTTATATCAATGAAATGCATTTTGTATTTTACTATAGCGAAATAAATCTTAGATCACTCTCTAATTTGTTAGTAAGGACTTCTTATGTATAGGTATTTAAAGTAAAATTAACTTTAAAAACCTTTTTTAGAAAAATGTGATTTCTTTCCGGTCTCTAGAATGATTAAGCTTTATTATGTTATAGTAATTAAGTAATTAATTAACAAATTATTCTTCAAAGTGCTTTACCTATGATGATCAAGAACAAAACTGCTCCTAGATCAATGATGAAGAGTAGAACTGCTTTATTTTATGTTCTATTAATCAATAATTTAAAAAAAAAAACCAAAAAAATAATAATATTGACGAAGACGACAAATATAACGTTAATATAAAAGACCAAAGACATTGACGAAGACACAACCATGGTCCTACACCTACGTGCCATCGCAACATCACTCAATATTTTATACTAAATTGGCAATGGAGAAATAATTAGCTTTAATTGTCGGTTAAAAAATAATTTTTTAACAAGATTAGTGACCTAATGTAAGAAATTTGTGTTCGTTTTAGTAAAATTTTGACTTTAAATATTTTAAATTTTATTTTTAATATATATAGTCACATTAAATTATTCTTGTGAGATTTTTATTGTCTTTATAATTCTATTCGGGTTAAATAAAATTAATTAGAGTACAATAACACTCTAAATACTACATAAGAAGGTGTGAATTAGTTGGCAGGGGACTCTTTCAACTTAGCCAGAGGTCTCGGGGTCGAGCCCTGAGTATGCAGCTACTTTGGCAGGAGACTCTTTCAACTTAACCAGAAGTCTCGGGGTCGAGCCTGAGTATGCAACTACTTTAAAACTCTTGAGGTAAGCATTTGCCTTAAATTTAAGGTACCAAAAAAATTTTAACTACTGATAGTTCAAAAAAAATTAAATTTAAATTTTGTGTAAAAAGTAAATGTTAAAATTTTTTATTTTTATTATAAATCTATTTGACTCAAACTTTGCATATATATTTCTCCAGACAATAATTTATATATTTATAAATATTAGTAAAGTTATATTCCAATTTTTACTAAGAGTATTTGGTTCAAATAAATTCAATAAAATTTTATGAAATTTATTTAGAAATATAAGTGAATGTATTTGATTTAAATGAAAATTTTATAAAGTTTATTTTTAATTCTAAAAGTTTATTTTCAATTCTAATTTTTTAATTTTTTGCAATTGCTTATTACTAAATTTATTTTTATTGATAAGATGTGTTTGATGCAAATAAATTTGAAATTTATTTGTAAATGAAATAAATTTTTTAATGGAATTAAAATAAATAAGAGGTAAATATAAATCAAACTTCCTAATACTATAATAGATTAAAAAAATGACCAACCAAAGCTGAACATAATCTGATGAATTATATAATATAAACCAACCAAGGCAATTTCAATTTCACTTCTCTCCCCTCAAAAAAAAAAATCACTCCTCCAATCTACTCCTAGATCAGCATAATGGTAAAGCTCTAGTAAGCAGAGATCAATGATCTTTGGTCAATGGCCGGGTCATACAGAACAGAGCTTCTGTGAGCGAGGCTACAAGTTAAAACCTAGTGGTGGGCTGTGTACAAATTTTAGGAGAATAAGTACTGAAGCTCTTGGAAAATTTTCAAGGTTCAGCAGATCCTGAAATGCTTGGCTCTATTATCTCGTTTGCTGTTGACACGATTGGAGATTTTCTCATAGATGAAGCCAAGTCCATTTCTGGAGTCATTAACAAAGTTGAAAATTTACAGGATGAGCTAAAATGGATGCAAAAGCAAGAGAAGGAAATGATGAAAGGATTCGCAGATGCATTTCAGAGATTAAAAATCTTGCTTTTGATGTGGAGGATTATGTTGAGAGTTTCTCGCTAAAAGAAACATTAAGAAGGCAGCAGGGACATGGCGTCAGCTTATCCATCATAAACCCCATAAAGGTGCGCAAGTTTGTTTCAGAAGTTGAGGCGATTCAGGTCAGGATTTCCACTTTGATGAAGAAACTATAAGAGTATGGTGTCACGAAAACCTCGAAGTCGAACACTTCCTGCAAGAAGAACTAGGGAGGACAATTGCGAAGGACTTATTCGCATGTTACAGAACCAAATGTTGTCGGATTAGAGGAAGACACAGAGAAGTTAGTGGCAAAACTGTTGGATGAAGGGTTGTTTCGATATGTGGGATGTGTAGTATTGGGAAGACCACTCTTGCCAAGAAAGTTTACCACCATTCCCGAGTCAAGAATCATTTCAGTTGCTTTGTTTGGGTGTATGTATCTCAAGAATGGAAAACTAGAGATGTGTGGGAAAGAATTTATGTTCAGGATCATTTCTAACAAGAAGCGAAATGAGATTTCAAAACTAGATGATGATGAGATAGCTAAATGCTTTATCAAAGACAGCAAACAAATAAATGTTCGATTGTACTTGATGACATTTCGTGTGTTGATGCTTGGAAAAGCCTCAGTGCTGGATTTCCACTTCAGGATTCTGGTAGCAAGATACTACTAACCACTCGTGGCAAAGAGGTGGCTGCTTGTGTAGATCCTAGAGGCTTCATTCATGAACCCAGGTGCCTAAGCTTCAACGAGAGTTGGAATAGTTTGTTAAGATAGTCTCTAGGAGCGATCAAACTGGTAACATATCATTAACTGTACTTTGCTTCTTATATTAATAGCCTATACATATCAACATCCTATTTCCTTATATTAATAGGAAATATAGAGTGCTAGTGAGGGAATGGTTTAGCGGCCACTTCTCTCCAAGGACATCAAGGGGTTTACAGTTTAGATACTACCGGTCTCGATAATGGGCAGAGTTGCCCCTACTATGCATCCCATTAGTATAAAACATTCCAATGTAAAATTTGGATTTTGTTGTTTTGCAGACTTCAGGGCTGATATTTACATTGAAAAGCTAGTGAGGGAAATGGTAGGACAATGTAAGGGAGGGAAATGGTAGGACAATTTAAGGGACTACCACTGACCATAATTGTGCTTGGAGGTCTTTTGTCCTCTAAATATTCATTGAGCGAATGGAACATGGTAAATGAAAATGTCAAATCATTTTTCAGAGCTACAAATAATGGAGATGGTAATGAAAAACTTGGAGTTCAGGCTGCATTGGCTTTAAGTTATGATCAATTGCCACGCTACCTAAAGCCATGCTTTCGTTATTCAGGCATTTTTCCTGAAGATTATCAGATATCTGTTGAAAGATTGATCAATTTATGGTTGGCCGAAGGCATCATACCGCTAGAAGAAGAAGAGGATGATGAAATGTTGGAGGATGTTGGTTATCGTTACTTGGTTGAGCTGGTGGAGAGATACATGGTGCAAGTTGAAGAAAGGGATTTGATGGGAAGGATTACAATTTGCCACTTCCATGATCTGATGCAAGACTTTTGCTTGTTGAGAGCTGAAAGGGAATAAATGTTCAAAACTGTACATCTCAGTGACAGGAATATCAGGTTGAATTCTTTTTCTTCATCCATTGCAGCAAGAGCAGCAGCATTTACAGGTAACAATATTCACAGGCTTTTTGTTCATTTGAATAATTTTAGAGGTCATGCCCCGATGAATGGCAAGGAATATCCACCATATAGGTCTACAATAGGCTTCTCCTTAGATGGGCATAGTGGTATATGTCATGAGCTGATAGAATTAATTATTGACAATTTCAAGCTCCTGGGAGTCATGGATCTTGAAGAAGTTAAGGGTTTTGCAATACCAACAAAAATAGGAAACCTTGTCCACTTAAGAGTTTTGAATTTACATTCTGCTTATATTGAGAAACTTCTCAAATCTGTAGACAACTGGAAATGCTTGTTGACTCTTAAGTTGGAAGCTGATGAAATACCTGATGTTATTTGGAAGCTGGAAAGGTTGAGGCCTCTTTATCTTCCAAGAACATGTTGCAGGAAGACTAAGAAGTTGACATTTGCTAATCTATAGAACCTGCAAACCCTAGTGAACTTTCCTTCATTTGTTGTTGATATAAAGGATCTCCTGGCATTGATCAATATTCGAAAATTGATCATAAGAATAAATGATAAGGAGGCCAAGTTCAAAGAGTTGATAAAAATCTTAAAAACTCAAAACAAGTTCAAGCACCTTCGATTCTTGTCAATAAATTCATATCTGTATGTAGAGTCTGATGACGAAGATGCAGAGGGACAGTTTCAGAGTGGAGAAGAAGAAGAAGAAGAAGAAGACGATGAACGGTAAATCAACAGAGACGATGATTCAGGACTGAATGAAGAGTTGTTAGAAAGCCTATCTGAGAGCGAATTTGTGGAGCAATATGAGAGTGAAGAAGATGTAATGGGGCACTTCAGGATGTACACCATGAAAGAAGATTCCATATTTGGGATGAAAGATATGCAGGAAGTCATTTCACGCAGTCCTCAACTTTATGCCCTGACAAGGAATGATAAAATTATGTACCAGAAGCTCTAGCATTCCATCTCATCTTCTTGGAAATAACTTAAGAGAAGATAGCAAGCTTAAGGATGATATGCCCTTCTTCAAAATCTAAGTTTTTCTCCCAGAAGAGAATGGTTTGCTCTAATAAAGGCCTCAGCAATCAGTCTTTTCTGTCTCAATGTTTCAGATATCGTACTTCATATTGATAAATGTTTTTGGTCGTGTCCAACAACTAGGTGACAGGAGTTTGTTGTTTATTGATCTTGGTTTTAATGTACAGTTAGTTATCTGCTTGAGCTATCATAAGTGTGAGCTTGAAGTATAAAAGGAGATGAGAAAATAATGATGTCAATTTGCATATGCCAACAATTGCTAGTATATTAATGAACGTATGTATATTCTCTGGGTGCCTTAGTTCAGTGACAAAGAGGCACCATAATTCCACGGGAGGTTCCTCTGTATCCTATATCGCTGCATACAGACGAAATGTATCATTTGAGGTCTCAATAACACATTCAGTTTCTAGAGATGAAATCAGAAGGAGATGAATTAAAAAACCAAATCATATTACCGTATAATCGTTGCATTAGATAAATCTTCTCCCTGGATTGACATCAGTTCCAAACGTCCTCAATGAGACCATGACCATCTCCTCATCACAAATGTAAATAGGTACACCAGCCTGATGGGATGTTATTGCCAAAAATGCCCATCAGAATCTTGTATCTTTGTACATTTTTGGCAGAAAAGCACCTTTACGAGTGCTTCTGTATGAAAGAACAGAGTCATCCATTTCCCAAGAAGCATGATTGCATATAAATGAAAAAGAAAGGCAGTGACTTTCAATATTCAACTGAAATTATGGACAATCATCCTGCAGTTTCTGGCAAGCTCCTTCTATGCCACGTGCCTGAATAATAAACTTGAGACTAGAAGCGATCAATGGGATGGAAAGGCCAGAAACATGAAAAGCTTCAAATAAGCTACTCCAATGTACTCTCAATACCCCTTTCCTTCTTCAATCAAATTTTCCTACAGCATTTTTAGCTGATTTTTCGATGTGCATATTGTACTTAGAGAATCGAATACTGCTTCCATCTTTCAACTTCCAACTAGGAGGAGGGCAAACTAATAAAAGAATGAGAGAAATAAACAAAAATATCAATCAAATACTAATGTGAATAGTCATAAGGATCAGGAATATGACCACCCTGAACCTACTTATCATCACCACTGCCACCTTGCAAATCATGACTAACAAGAGGTCTGGGCCTATCAGGCAAGAAAACAGCCGAATTATGAAGAGGCACAAAAGATTTATTAAACGGTTCTTTACAAAAATGCCCTAAAAAGGGCGACCATTTACATCAAATGCCCCTTTTATCAATAAATTACACACGTACCATTTTTTAATTTTTGTTTTCTTCTATGCCCCATTCTCATCGTCATCTTCTTCTTCCTATGCTTCTTTTCTGGTTTTGTTTCTTCATAATTTGATCAACAAACAAAGTTTTTCTTCAAGTTATTTGATTTGCTTTTGACTCTTCTTCAAGTTGAGCTCAATCCTGATCTTTATCCATCTATAGAACCTTATAGCACTAGGTTTTTGAACGTTTCGGACCTTAACATTAGTGGGTTTGTTTATTTCTTTTTTTACCCCAAAATTTGCTTTTTTTTTTAGATTTTATGTAAATTTTGCATTTTGGGTTTATTTATTTCTTTATTTTTTGAAGTTTTTCAGTAGCTAAATGAGTGATCATAATTGAAAGCTTGCGTTTTTTCTTTTGTTGTCTATCTTGTTTATGTGAATTTTGTATTGTATTTTTATTCATGAGTTTTTTGTTGTTTGGAAATTGGTTTATATCTTGTATGTAATTCTGGGTTTGAGGGTTGTGTTTTAAATTGTTTAGTCGCTAGTCCATTTTGGTGGTGTTGAATTGTTATATAGAGCTGCTCTGAAGCTAGAGATGAGTGATAATGAAAGAGTCAAGCACTGATTTTTTTCTAGATTCAGGCCTGAGTTCTTTGTACTTCAAATTTTTAAGCTGAATTCTGTTTTAGCTGATGAGGCTGTAATGTGGTCATTGAAAAGTTATGCTTTCTTCATCTTAATGCTGCTGGTGTTTGATTTGTGAAAGCAATTAAAACAGATATGTTTGTTTGTTTTAGAAGTTATAAAAGGGAATGGCCTTGTCAAATGTAAATTATCTTTGGTTGACGAGCCTGTGATGTGGTCATTGTAAATTAGTCTTATCAAGGTGTCTGTTCTAATATATATATTTATCTTTGGTTCTTTCTTCTGGAGATTTCTGCTTTTTCTTTATTTGATTTTGCCATCATATATTGATGCAAATAGAATCATAGAAGAGCAAGCAATTCGATTCCTAGAAAAATACCAAAAATTGTAGCAGTGGTAGTTTCGTAAATAGCTGCAACTTTGGAGTTTCAGATTTTGGCGATTCCAAAGACTTGTTTGATTGGAAACGAACCAAATATTCAGAGTTATAAGCTTTGCTTGTGAGGCTCATTGTTTTTAGGGCAAATTTTATCGTTTGGGCCTTCAAAAAGGAAAATTTGTGTTTTAATTGTTTAGAAAGTCTTATTTCCTAATTTGTTTAGGTTTGAACTCTTATTTTCTAGTTTGTTTAGGATTGTTTTAGGCTTTTCTATTTAAGATTTTTTTTTTTGGCTTTTGTACGTCAGATTATTAGTAGAATTTGATTTTTCTTTAATTTTCCAAAATTCTTTGAATTTTGATGCCTATACTTTGAATTCGAGAATTACAGGTTGTAAAAGATTAGCGATTGGTAGTCGTGAGTGATTCAACAATTGTTAATAGTTATCTTACATTCTTCCGCTACGTCAGTTTGGTATCAGAGCTGTGCTCCTCAGACAAGATGTCTCGCAGAAGACAACAGTAACCCAAACAGCAACGTGTAGAAGAATTTTATGAGCATGATGACCAGTATCGATTTGAGCAGCGGTTGGAACAGATGGATCAGTGGATTGACAATGTTGTGGAACAGCTCACGGAGAGGATGGCTGAGTTGTTAGTCAATCAAAAGAGGGGGCAGCCAAACCAACAACGAGTCCCTAATGCTGATGACCTGAGGAATCCTTTTGCTGAAGGAAACAATAATGAAGATGACTATGGTGAAGGTTATTATAATATGCCGCATAGGCGTCCTTGCCAGCATGATGAGAATGATGATAGGAGGCGATAGGAGGCAGGTATACAAAATAAGATCCCTGAATTTCATGGTTCTTTAAAACCATAAGAATTCCTTGATTGGTTGGCTACGGTGGAGGAGATCTTAGATTTTAAAGGGGTGCTAGAGGCTCAACGAGTACCATTAGTGGCAACCAGGTTTCGAGATAGGGCGATGGCTTGATGGCAGTAAACTAAGCTAACCCGAGTCCGGTTGGGAAAGTCAAAAATCACGACTTGGGAGAAGATGAAGAAACAAATGTGTGCCATGTTCTTGCCTTTGAATTTTCAGCGTTTAATGTACCAAAGGTTGTAGAATTTGAGGCAAGGGAACCATTCAATTGATGATTATACAACTAAATTTTACCAGCTGATTACGTGTAATGAGTTGCACGAGATGGAGGACCAATTGGTTGCTCTATATATTGGGGGTTTAAGAGAGCAGATTGATAGACAGTAAACATGTTTGATCTGATGTCTATTTCTACAACGCACCAACGAGCTTTGCAGGTCAAAAAGAGGTGACTAGGTGGTTTTATACAAATGTCTAGATATGGGAAAGCAGGAGGCAGTAGTGTTGTGAGTCGTGTGGGTGGCAGAATGGCCTAAGGAGCTGCTGTGACCAAACCAGGGGTAATGCCAACCACTGCACAAAAGGCTGGTTCGAGTAGTGGGATTAAATGCTTTGCGTGTGGAGAAGTGGGTCACAAGCAGTCTGAGTGTAAAAAGAGGGGAAAAAAAGTAATGTTTGCTGAGGTAGATGAGCAATATGATGATGAAGAGGTTGCTGACTTAACAGGTGATCTGGTATTTGATACAGATGATGTTAATGAGGAGGTCATGATTGGTGATGCAGGGGCTGCTTTGGTAGTGAGGAGGTCCTGCCTAACACCTAGAGCTGCTAATGATGAATGGCTACGAAATAATATTTTTCAGTCTACACACACTATCAAGGGTAAAGTCTGTAGATTTGTGATTGATGGAGGTAGTTGTGAGAATATAATTGCAACAGAGGTTGTCCAAATATTGGGAATTTAGACTGAAAAGCATCCTAAGCCTTACAAGCTGACATGGTTGAAACAAAGGGGTGAGGTAACAATGTCAAAGCGTGCCTTGATTTCCTTTTCTATCTGGGCAAAATACAAGGATGAGGTTTGGTGTGATGTGATAGCCATGGATGCATGTCATTTGTTGCTAGGACGGCCTTGGTAGTTTGATCGAGATGTGACTCATAATGGGAAGACTAACACTTACAGTTTTATGTTTGAAGGAGTGAAAATTGTGTTAGTGCCTAATAAGGATCATGATCAGTCCAAGCAAGTGCAGGAAAGCAGCAAGGGTTGTATTAATTTATTAACCTTGGCACAATTTGACAGGGTCGCACAGGAATCTGAAGTTTTTTATGTCCTATTTGGAAAGCAGGTGGACAAAGAGATAGTAGTTCTTGATGCAGTTTTGCCACTCTTGGACGAGTTCAATGATGTGTTTCCAGAGAAATTGCCTAAAGGGTTACCTCCTATACGGGATATCCAACATCAGATTGATCTTGCACCAGGTGCAGCCTTGCCGAATCGACCACACTATAGGATGAGTCCTAGTGAGCATGAGGAGTTGAGGAGGCAAGTGGAAGAGTTGCTGGCTGAGGGATATATTCGTGAGAGCTTGACTCCTTGTGCGGTACCAGTCCTTCTGACACCAAAGAAGGATGGTTCTTGGCGGATGTGCGTTGATAGTCGGGCCATTAACAAAATAATAGTTAGGTATCATTTTTCTATTCCTAGATTAGATGACTTACTTGATCAGCTTAATGGGGCCACGATTTTTACTAAATTGGATTTGAAGAGTAGCTTTCATCAAATTCGAATTCAAGCTGGGGATGAGTGGAAAACAACCCTTCAAGATAAGGGAAGGGTTGTATGAGTGGCTAGTCATGCCATTTGGGTTATCAAACACACCAAGCACTTTTATGCGTGTTATGAATAAGATTTTGAGGCCTTTCATTGGTAAGTGTGTTATGGTGAACTTTGACAATATTTTGGTTTATAGTGTTAACCCGGATGAGCACCTTAGTCAGTTGCTAGAGGTTCTTACAGTGTTATGTAGGGAAAAATTTTATACTGCCCTTAAGAAGTGTGTTTTCTTTACTGCCAATTTGTTATTTCTTAGATATGTTGTGTCGGGTAAGGGTTTACAGGTAGATGAGTCCAAGGTTGAGGCTGTGAAACATTGGCCAAGATGTACTACCATTACTGAGGTGAGGAGTTTCCATAGATTGGCTTCATTTTATAAGCACTTTATTCCTTATTTTAGTAGCATTATGGCACCTATCACTGATTCCATGAGGCAGGTAGGAAGGTTTGAATGGATAGATGAGGCAGAAAAGGCATTTAAGTTTATTAAATTGCGCCTTACTATAGCTCCTATTTTAATGTTTCCAGATTTTCATTAATCTTTTGAGTTGCATCAAATGCTTCTAAGGTGCGAATTAGGGCTATTTTGAGTCAAAATAGCAAACCAGTGGCGTATTTTAGTGAGAAGTTGTCAGGGCCTAGATTGTATTATAGCACTTATGATGTTGAATTCTATACTGCAATTCAGGCTATTAACCATTGGCGTCATTACTTGTTTCAACGGGAATTTATTTTGTATACAAATCATGAGGCGATGAAATATTTACACAGGCAAGATAAGATTTCTGCTAGGCATGCGAATTGGGTTGCTTATCTTCAGAGGTTTACTTTTGTGGTAAAGCATAAGTCGGGTGTTACCAACAGAGTGGCTGATGCGTTGAGCAAGCGAAATACTCTGTTGACTAAAATGTCCATTGAAGTTCCTGGTTTTGATTCATTTGCAGAATTATGTGAAATTGACCCATATTTTTCTGCTATTATGGCTAAGGTTAAAGTAGGTGAAAGAATATATTTCTTATTGCGTGATGGATTTCTGTTTAAGGGTAACCAACTATGTGTGCCAGATTATAGATTGCGTCTGCAAATCATTAAATAGCTGCATGGTAAAGGGCATATAGGACAAGACAGGACTATGCAATTGTTGCAGGCTTAATATTTTTAGCCTACCATTCGCAAGGAAGTTGAAAAGATGGTGCAGAGGTGTCGCATCTGCCAGGTTTCTAAAGGAACAGCATCTAATGCGGGTTTGTACATGCCATTGCCGATTCCTTCGTAGCCTTGGGTGGAGGTTAGCATGGATTTTATGCACACAGCGAGGTAATGATTCTATATTTGTGGTAGTTGATCGGTTTTCAAAGATTGTGCACTTTATTCCATATAAGAAAACCACACATGTTGTTCGTGTGGCTCAATTGTTCTTTCAAGAGGTTTATCAATTACATGGATTGCCTATATCTATTGTGTTTGATTGAGATACTAGATTTCTTAGTCATTTTTGGCAAAGTTTATGGAAGATGGTGAACACGCAGCTTAATTTCAGCAGTGCCTATCATCCACAAACAGATGGGTAAATTGAGGTGGTGAATCGATCTTTAGGTAATCTGTTGAGGTGCTTAGCAGGTGAGCATATGAAGAGTTGGGATCAGAAGTTGTCTCAAGCAGAGTTCGCTCATAATCATGCCGTTAATCGGAGTATTGGCTTTAGTCCTTTTACTGTGGTGTATTCTATTGTACCACGAGGACCGTTGGATTTGATTCCTCTTCCAGATAAAATGAGAATTCATAGCAAGGCAGAGAATTTTGTTAGTGGATTACAGGATGTTCATAGGGCTGTCCATGAAAGTTTAGCCAAAGCTGTTTCCAAATATAAGCAGGTTGCTGACAAGAAGAGGCGATATGTTGAGTTTGATGTGGGGGATTATGTGTGGGCAGTTCTTACTGAGGAGAGATTTCCTGCAGGTGATTATAATAAGTTGTCTACCAAGAAGATTGGACCACTTGAAATTGTTGAGAATATCAATCCTAATGCCTACCGTTTGATGCTGCCTAGTCACATTCGACCTGCGGATGTTTTTAATGTTAAGCATTTGATTCCATATGCAGGTGATCCATCCGACGATTCAAATTCATGGGTAAATTCTATCCACCCTGGGGAGAATGATGCAGATAGAGTCATAGAAGAGCAAGCACTTCGATTCTTAGAAAAATACCAAAAATTGTAGCAGTGGCAGTTTCGTAAATAACTGTAACTTTGGAGTTTCTGATTTTAGCAATTCCAAAGGCTAATTTGATTGGAAACAGACCAAAGATTTGGAATCACAAGCTTTGCTTGTGTGGCTCGTTATTTTTAGGGCAAATTCTATCGTTTAGGCCTTCAAAAAGGCAAATTTGTGTTTTAATTGTTTAAAAAGTCTTATTTCCTAGTTTGTTTAGGTTTGAACTCTTATTTTCTAGCTTGTTTAGGATTTTTTTAGGGTTTTCTATTTAAGAGTTTTTTGTTTTGGCTTTTTTACGTCAAATTATTAATAGAATTCGATTTTTCTTTAAATTTTCCAAAATTCTTCGAATTTTGATGCCTATCTAAATTCGAGAATTACAGGTTATAGAAGATTAGCGATTGGTAGTTGTGAGTGATTCAACAATTGTTAATAGTTATCTTACATTCTTCTGCTACGTCATATATGCATGTTGGAGTTGCAGCTGATTAAAACAGTTGATTTACAAAAAGCCACTTAGAGTGTTGAGTCCATATGATCTTGTGCTTTTTAGTAATATGATATGTTAACTATCACTGAAGTATTATAATTTTAATGGGTGAGAACCCATGAAAAAGCTTTTTATTGTCACTGTTGCATGGAAAAATATTTAGTAAACCCATGTGCATATCATAGTGAGAGAATAATCTCATCAAACACATGCTTTTACTTATTCAAGATTTTTAATTTTGAGCTTTTTCATCACATCTGCAGATCTTGAGGGCCATTAATTTTGATATTTCTTTTTCTTTCTTTTTTTCTAATTCTTCTATGTGGCTTGAAAAGCAAAGCAACAAAATATAGAACTGGAAATTAATGCAACCATTTGAAGTTGAAAGATTGATTACATTAATTAACTCTTCTATGTGGTTCTAGTATTATTATTATTATTATTGTTGTTGTTATTTTGTTGAAAGAGTGATAATGGTCCAACTTAATTGGGTGTTGTATTCTTGGGCTGGGTTTTAGAATTGAGCCATTAAGCGAAATCCGAATTCAAGGGAGATTATATTTAGGGTGTCAAAGTACTATTTGAATAAATGATTTACTTCATCTTGAATGTTCATATGATTACTGCACACCATTATCTAACAAGGCATAACCATGGAAAATATAAGAACAGAACATTAAATGTTACCATAAACTTAAACAATATATAGGCATGCAAACAAGAAAATAGAGGAGGGGGAGGGGGATAAAGAAAAATGAAAAAATTTAAATAGTAAATATATTATAGTATACAATGAGTATACTTTTAGTATATTATACAAATATGAAACAATTAAAATACTTAAAAAAAAATCTTTCTAAATAATTAATTTTTGCAAATTGTATGTCTTGAAAATAATGTATGTTTTCTATCTTCAGGTACCAAAATTCATTAGTACATACAATAAAATAATATATAAAAAATTAAAAATACATGAACAACAACTATATTGTAGTATACAACAAGTATATTATTCGTACACTATTCGTATATTATTCATCTATTAAAAATAGTATATAACAAGTATACTATTCATATATATATTTTTTAATTTCTTATACACTTCAAAACAAAAAAAAAACTGATAATTTGAGTAAGTATATATTGTTAGAAAATTATCAAAGAAATAGTTTGTCTTGAGCGTGTATTCAATTAATAAATAAAAAAATAATTGTATTCAATTAATTAAAATAAAAAATACTCTTCGTATGTTAAAAAAGTATACAATAAGTATACTATTCGTATATTTTTTATTCTTATAACATAAAAAAAAATATGATAATTTGAGTAAGAAATAGTTGGCCTTAAGTAATAAATAAAAAATAATTGTATTCAATTAATTAAAATAAAATAATAAATAAAAATAATTGATGTATACATATTCAATTAATTATCAAAGAAATAGTATATTAAAAATAATATACTATTCGTGTATATTTTTCTTTGTTCTTATACATTTCAAAATACAAAAAAAAAAAAAAAATCTGACAATTTGAGTAAGTATATATTGTTAGAAAAATCATCAAAAAAATAGTTGGCCTTGAGCGTATAGCATATTATTCGCATATTAAAAATATACTAATCTAATTAACCCGACTCTGAAATAAAATTTAATCACGAATGAGAAGTATGACGTCATAGTATTGAGAACTGGTCTCAAATAATGCATCCTTAGTGGCATTCTTATTCGTATATTATACAAATAACATATTATTCGTATATTATTCGTGTATTATTCATAGATTAAAAATAGTATATAGCAAGTATACTATTCATATATTTTTTGTTTCTTATACACTTCAAAACATTAAAAAATATATGATAATTTGAATAAGTATATATTGTTAGAAAAATTATCAAAGAAATAGTTGGCCTTCAGCATGTATTTAATTAATAAAAAAATAATTTTATTCAATTGATTAAAATAAAAAATAAATAAAATACTATTTGTATATTAAAAATAAATAAAATTACCTCCATTATAAGCTTCTGTTCTTTTATTTCTCTTTGTCAAAAGATTAAATTAAAGAAAGAATTCAAGAAAAACTAAACACAATTAGATCAGATATATATATATACACACACACACACAAAACCACACACACATACATGGATTCCTTACAAACTTTAGGTCTTCTATTCTCTTATTTCTCAACTATCTCTTTGAAATTTCAATTATTTATTAAAAGCTATTTTCAGTTTTATAATTTGAATATGTTAATTTTAATTTTTTTTTAAAACAAAGTCACATGTATTTTTTAGTCATTCAATTTTTTTAATAAATTTTAATAATAATAATAATAATAATAATAATAATAAGTAATTTTGTTTTGCATTAATGGATCTCACATTGCTTTTCATAAAAAAAATATGAAGCACTTGTCAAGTATTATAAACATCATCATGTAAAAAGGGAATGAAAAAAGAAGGGGAGGAAAAAAATAAAATTAAAAAAAAAAGAGAGAAGAAAAAAAGAGGAGAAAGGAAAAATAAGAAGAAAATAAAAAAATAAAGAAAG